>JAAGNO010018591.1:5813-24107 GCA_033439905.1 Ceryle rudis
TTTCATCAAGAATGATTTTTAATACCAGCATGATTAACTGCTTACATCTGGTAGCTGCAGATTTTAAAAAATACTTTGTACTTTTTATGAAATATATCTGACTCAGTTTACATAGTCATTAACTGTAAAAGCCTGTAGAGAAAGAGAACAACACTAGAAGAGTTAAAAAACCCACTTTAGTAGTGTTAGTAAATTAAATGGAATTTATAATCTTTTTAGACTGGCCATATAACTACTCAGAAACCAATGGTGCTGAATGACAGAAGGAAATCCTATTTAACATCTGCCTGTCTCTGTCCACCTTCACACCTACCCTGGTGCCTAAATATGACCCCAAAGGCGTATTTGAGGGGGAATGAAATGACAGAAATGGCTGATAGCAATTAGGTATCAGCTTCTCAATTATTTTGCTACAGAAGTTGAAGAAAATCAGAGACCAAACTACTGTGTCTTTGTTGTTCCTGCTTAAAATTAAATATTTCTTTTTCATTATAATTCCTTTAATATATACTGGTTTTTAAAGGCCATTGTAATAAGATTTTATTATTTATAAGATTACTTAATTCAATATACAGACCATAGATTAGAACTAAAAATATTTTTGAGAGCAAGCAATTGCAGAGATGCTTGAGGGAAGGAGGCTTAAAAAATGCAACACAATACTAAAGAAATAAATACAGGAGTTTGCAACAAGAATATTAATGTAAATGAATGTTATTTTATTTAAATGTTGCACAAAACCAGAGTGAGAGCATTTATTTTCTTGTCAAATGAAGGCCAATGAAAAATAACGAACCATCTAAAATATATTAAGTCTTATTTCAAAATAAACATGGTGGATATTGTGGAAGAAAGAAAAAATTCAGAACAAGTCATTGAAACTGAAAAGATTTTTTAGTTTGTTTTAACATGAAGTACAGTAATTTCCTGTGTGGAATCTAAATGAATGATTTTTCTGCCAAATCCTCAAAAAAATCCAAGCCACACAGTTGGGAGCAGGATGTTTCTTTAACTTTCTTCTAACTCTTTAACCTTTACTCTAATGATGGAGCAGCTCCATCAATGCTCTTCAAGAGTAGCAACTTTCATCTTATGACTGTGATAAGGTGCTAGGTTGGTGGGAATTTTCAGAAAAATATTGTTGATTGAGGGAGACACTGCTGCTGATGCTGCAGGGCTGAGAGAGAGAGAGATGTCTGTTAGACAGACATGCAGTCACAAACTGAGACTGTAAGGATTAATTTTTTCTTTTTAATCAAGACTTTCATGCCACAGCTAGCAGTTTTATCTCATGTTATTGACACCACACCATTGACTAAATTTGCATTTTTCCTATGCAGTGTCATTTTTGCTTTCTTTAAAGTATGTTTTGACTTCAGTTTTGTACAGCAGAACTCTACTCCTAGATATACTGTTTGTCTCCTTTGCTACATTTAAAAGTGGAGGGAAGATTCTAGATACAGATGGATGAAACCAAGATCAGCTAGTACAAATTGCAGCCACTCAGGAGTAGGAAGACTGGTGATAGTTAAAGGAGAGAAGCTTCAGGTTGTCTGTATGTACGAGCCATTCATATGTGCTGACAAAGCATATATAAACACCCAGTTAGCAAATTCACTCACAAATACATCAGCCTTTATGTGAAACAGAAGCATCCTGAATTGAAATAAATTGACTTTATATAGAAGTTCTATAGCTTTGTTTAGTTTCACTGCAAGTTTGAGAGATTTTAAAGATAGCATCAAATACTTGAAAGTATGATCAATCTCATAGTTTTTTTCTGTTTTCACGTTGAAAAGGTGTTATGATTTAAAGTAGGATAAAGAGATAAGAAAAATATTTCAGAGAAACATGTCAAAACAGTTGTATCTGTTCTTCTCAAATAAAGCTCAGATTGATAGAGCTATTTAGGTTATTAGGCATCTGAGACACACTGTAATTATTTAATATTACATCTTTAGAACACCTTGGCCTAGGCAATTTCAGCAAGGGAAATTTCCCTTCCAGATCCCTTCTAGATCAAATCATAGAATTGTTTTTCTCTGATGATAGGTGGTTACTGTGAGTCCATGAGGATAATTTTTCTGACCAGAAGGAGGAGAATACAAAAATACCACAGAATGAACCATGAAAACCTGTTAAAATACAAGGAGAGTTTTTTAGATAGACTGCTGAAAATTTTGAGAAAGACTTTTCTTCCCAGAAAATATAAGTTTTCCAGCTGCTTTTTTTTATTTTTTCTTCCTCCCTCCCCCCTCCAAAGCTACATTCCAATCTTTCATGGTCCTGTCTGGAATGGAATTTCTGTCCACAGCAGTTCTAGTAATGAGAAAAAAGTTGTATACGTTTTCCAAGGAGATGCAGGATGAGAGTGTTTGACTGACTGTTTCCTTTGGGCTAGGAAAGTAAGTATTGAGTTCTTCAGGCTGCTGCTTCCAAAACATAAATTACTCTTGAAGATATGTGTATCATGCACTCTTTCTGGTGGTTGGCATAAGAGAATTCTTTATGTCATATTTATACAATATTTGACAAGAATGAAATTATGTTTGGTGAAATGTATGAGTTCTGCATATTTGTGAGGTTTTTGTAAATGATCTGCAAAAAACTTCTAAAAAAGTATTTGATACCATAATTACAATCATTTTGTGTGAGTACTTCTTTAGAAATTGCTAGTAAATACAGATTCTTATCTTCACAAATATCTTCATTACTATAAGATTTACCATAAATATTTTTTTTTGGTCTACTTTACAGGGTTAATAATTTCAAAGAGCAGTGACTATCCATATGAATAACAGTTTGAGGCAGTGCAGCTAAAGGCTAAATTTTGCAGAAGCTTTATATCTGCATAAGCCAATGTTTCTGCTAACAGAATCAGTCCTGGCCTGTCTTGGACTGCTAATTTCCACTCTTTTTGCGACCCCTTCCTTTGTGCAAGTACAGATGATTGTGTGACTATATGAAAACATAGTGAACTAAAATTAAACTGGCTTTTGGTTGCCTAATACTAAGTTCTCCTCTCTATTCCAGATCACTAGAGAGACACACATCCCATTGTGTAAGGGTGTAACATGGGTTCAAGCATAAGCACTTGAAGCAGACTGAGAACAAGACTCATTCTTTTGGCATCAATGACAAGCTGTTTATGGTTACAGATTAATTTTCAGAAACAGTCCTAATTACCTTACTAAATTATTATACAGGGTCAATTCTTTTGCCTGCATTTCTTTGTCAGTATCAAGCAACAAAAAAATCCACCTTAAATTTTGCCTCAGCTGTATGTATCAGTTGTGCCTATGATATCATTACCTTTCTTTTGGCCAACGCAGTGCTGATTACATCTAAAATGATAATAATAACAGGTGTCTGATAGTTTCACCTAAAAACCTGAACTCATTTGCTTTCTAGGCAAGTGTAACACATTTATTATGTAACAAAGTTGTTGTTCCACTAACAGGAGGAAAGTATATATTTTGAATTAATCTTTGATGGTTTCATTGATGCCTAGCCTTTAAGTACTGAAACCTGCCAGGGACAAACAAGTTATTCAGTGAAATCCTGTAGGGCTTATGCAGGCCTGGCTATAAAACAATGTGACCCACTGTAATAGAACAGATTTTTGAAACAGAACATTTACTGTAGACTTAAAAGCAGCTCCTACTGTGACACTGTTCCAAGATGATTGTGATAGTTACAGATTGGTTGAAATGCATTACAGGGTATGCATTATATATCAGGACATTATAAATTATGAGAAACCACTGTCAAGGAAGCAATTATGATAGCTCATCTTGCAATGCTAATTACAAAATGTCTGGAAAATACCTTATCTACATTTATGAAGCTTCCTGCATTGATCAGTGAAGTAGATAGGACAATGTAAAGAAGTGTGCTATAATTACTAAACCCTCAGATAAAAAGATATCTAAATGCCACTGGAGAACTATTTACAAATGTGTACTGGTACAATACTAACCTATAAAATGATTGGTGTTTGAAAGTGGATTTTTTGACCTTGGAACAGCTTTTAGATCCATAAAGTAGGTCTGTGCATGTGCTCCAGAAGGAATAATATCTTCTAGTATGAATTGATGATGGTGGTACTCAAATTTGTCAGCTAACTAGGAAACAAGCTGTGTAAAATACAAAAGAGTTCCTAAAATGCATGTCATAAGCTACATATGAATGTTACTTTACAAGACACTGTTGAGACTTCATCTGAAATGCTAAGTACCATTCTGGGCATTCAAGTTCCAGAAAATTAAACTGAAATCAGCATAGGTGCAGAGAGGGGTAGACAAGAGATTGAGGGACCTATCTTGCTAAGAAAAATTGTTCTGTAGTCTTAAGAAGTGAAGAAGTGAAGAAGAAGGAGTCAGACAGGTCCTGTATGAAAACACATGGGAATGAGATAAGAAATACTTGAACCAAAGTCAACACCAGCTGTGGAAGAAATGGTTGTTAATGGCTCAGGACACACCTGAGCTGGAAATTAGAAAAAGGTATCAATCATTGAAATCAAATTTTGATACAGCCTTTCAAGAAGTTGGTCCAAACACTCTAATTATGTTTGTCATAATTTTGTAAGTTTAGTAAACAGATTATTTGCTGTGTTTCTCTGCAATAGAAGCAGGTGGGACTTAATGACATCGAGGTTCTTTCAACTTTAACATTCCTTTTGCAGTGGAATGAACTTCTAAAATCTGCTTTTCAGGCAGCTTTCCCATCCCTTCCAATACTCTTTATAAATTTAAGGGATTATTTTTATTCTTTGTGATGGTATTAATGACAAATCAATAGTTATTTTCATCTACTTCCTCATCAGTTTGTCAGTGATGATTAAATGATTCTGCATTGCATTATGCGATATCATTCCTTTTCAGACTGAAGTATCCTTTTTAGATGCAGAAATTTGACTAGAAAAAAAATAAAAATAATTTAAAAATTGAGAATAAAGTTGAAATGAGAATAAAGTTGAAAAAGAGAATTGTATTGTAGATTTTTTAGATTTCTTTTTACTCAGAATAGTATCTTTTAAATTACTAGACACATCTTATGAATTTTGAATTGCTCTTTTTAGTTCATAAGTTATTTCTCAGTCAGATAATCATACCTATGGAATATGTAGATATTTTTTAAAATAATATATGAACAAGTGGGTAATACAGTACTTAAGAACAGCTGCAGTTTAAATTATTAACAAATCTGTCACAAACAGTGCTGCTAAATTTAAAAAAAATTATAGTTCTGTTACATTTTCTATTATACACTATTTGCTAGCAGTAGCTGCTATTGGGCAAGGAATAGAGACTTATTAAATGTTATTTTTCTCATATATGGGAAATTTGTCAAGAACTGTAATAGTACCTATGTGCCATTAGAGTCATAGTATCATATCCTAAATTACCTGTAATGCCAAGCCAACCTAGTAAGGTCATTCTGCAAAGAAATATGCTCATGCTCCTGAGTAGGTATTATCTTTATGCTAGTTTGAATGCATCTGATTGACACTTTTATTTAAGTATTTAAATGCAATTCTTTTTCCAGTAAACACACATTTTGTCCTCTACTCTTAGGATGCTAAATATAGATTTATTGATTTGAAGACAATATCACAGGCTTAGAAGAAATAAATGAGTATCATGATTGAAAAGCTTTTCTGTCAGTTGAGGTGGGTTGTATTTTTACCTTTGGGAGTAAAGTCAGAAGGTAGTTCAAAGCCTGACCTTTACTCCTTAATAATCAGACATATATATAGTGTTTTACCTAACAGACCTTCATAACAGAGCTGCAGGTCCTTGGTCTCCCTATTCTGCTCATTTGAAGTAAAAGGTTTCAGTTATGGGAAAACATGCTTTGCTTCCAAGTAGATGTGGTAAATGCTATTCTAAAAGGAATCCGTTCCTAATCTCATTCTGCATTTCCCGCATTTATGAAGAAGGCATCTTCACATAAGTGCCTATTTGCTTGTTGTCTCAAAATGGTATATGTCTGCTTGGGTGTATACTTCTTTGTATATTCTTTTTACAGCAAGTGAAACATTTGCAGCTTGTATCAGGCTGTATTTCTGCTGCCACTCTTTTGCTGGTTCTCTTTTGAAAAGGAAATATCTTTTCCTTACTGGAAGGACCTGAGAAAATAAAAATATACTACTCTCCTTCATCTATGTAGCACTGTTCTAATTGAGAATGGCAAGGATCATTAATAATCAAAAAGGCTGCAAACATGTTCACTTTCTTAGATTTAGTACATCATAAACAGCAATGTCTACTGTCCTCTAGTGCTACTTGGCCTATACACTAAGCTTGCTTGATGTAAATGTGTCATATCTCCATAACTGCTTAAAATTTTAGAAGAAATAGAAGCAAAGCTCTATGTTAAGAGTGGAATATAAATTTTCAGAAATGCTCCTTGTCTATCAGTAGTTTCATCACATGGTTATCATTTCACGACAGTCTTTAAAACTTTTAACAATAAGCCAATACAGAATAACTTCATATTGAAGTATTGCAAAGTTTTCTGAGTAAAATCATGTATATCATTGCTTTTTCTTCTATGATTGTGTAGAACATAACATTTTAACTGGAGTTAGTGACAGAGAAGAAGCACAAGATAGTCCTATGACAGGCTTTGGATCCATAGTTTATAAATTCAGAGAACACTAAGATAGAATTATTTAATTAATTACAAAATTGGAAAAAAAACCCACTTGTCATCTTTCAGAGGTTTGAAAACCAGTTAAAAATCTGAATTATGTCATGACTGCAGATTTTACAAGAAGAAAAACATATTTACAGTACACAGAGCAGTTATATATGTTTACATGTGAAGAAGATAGGAAACAGAAAATACAGACTTGCCTACTAAAAAGATTTGCTCTGTCTTCTGAAGATGCTATCTCTCATCGGAGCAAAATCTCATTACGAAAGATGTTAGTTTTATATAAGATGGGCAGATACTGCACTTTCCTGACCCCATACACAAAAGACTCGTCTGACAAGCATGGCCATATTCAAAGCCTGAGGATTTGCACCCATGACCAGCGTGGTTTGTGTGTTCTTTGTCAGCTCCTTGTTTCATTAAGAATTTACAGTGGTTCTCAAATGGTTTCAAGCAGCTTCAGTACAAAGTTCCAATCATGCCTTAAGCAGACTCATATAACAGTCATGGCCAGATTCTAGTGCAGTTTGAAATGAAAACACCTCCAGGTAATTAAGCATTTTCATGTTCTAACCAAATGCAGATTTGTTTTCAGAGAAAATCCTGTCTAATCATGAAAATTTCATGGAAGATTAACATTAATATATATGAAGGCACTGTATAAACAACTGGACTAACATAGAAATACGTTTTGGAACAGGATCTTTTGCTCCAGCTCCTCAAAGGGACAGTGATATCTTAATCAGAAGTATCTGTTTCCTGATGATCCAAGCCAACAATAGAGACATCTAACAACTCTTCTAATTTATAATAGGAATATTCAGTAACACCCTGCCCTAAAGAATCTTATTTTTTAATTAAATTTGTATTGAAGTTTTTCCAATATTCTTAGATGGAATATTAACAGGAGACTTCCATGCTTTAGTTACAGATCTTCCAGCAATAATGTAAAAAAGCTTGAGAAAATAATTCTGCACAAGTTATTCATAACTGTTTCACTTTATTCAAAGTCAACACAAATTACTGATGAAATATTTATCCCCGAAAGGTACGGCAAGTCTTGTTCATTGAGGAATATGGTGGCTAACTTTTCTGAAATTTAAGATCTATTTCTAATACCTGTCACATTCCCATTAATACTTTGATAGACATTAATAGGGAATCGGATACGCTTTCTATGTATTTGGCCAAAAAGGTTCAAAAATTTATTATGCCATGCAGAAAATATTAAATGCTGGCTTTGTTCAGGTAAATAGACATTTTGACAATTTTCACAGTGGGATCAGATTTCTTTTTGCAGTTCTGTTGCGTTGCTGTTTGGTTTTTTTACTTTCTTGATTTTCTTCTTGACCTCTGATATTATCCACTTCATTTTTTGACTGAAGTGGCAAAATTAAAAAAGGCTCAGTACCAAATAACTTACAGACTGGTAGTCCTTGAAGAACTGATGAGTATATATGAACCAAAAATTGAGGGGTGTTGTAGGTGACAATGAAATGTTGCTTACAATATAAAATGATTTAAATGTGAGCAAAAATAAATGAAAAGTACAATTAAATGAAATTTTGAATTATGGTTTTCTTCCATGATAAATTTTCATGTTGAGTTATTAAAAAGTATTTCGGTTCTTTTATTTATGAAATCTTACTTCAGTGATTAAAAATGAACTACAAGTCACTGATCATACCAGAAATTCAGTGCAGTGTATATGCATCAGTGACATCACAGAAAGAACGATAAATTTTGAATTAATTTTTTACTTCAGTTTTCAAAACACAGTTTCTCATCTGGGTTCAGCTGATCATATCTGTAATATGTAATACAGATCTAATTAGTATATGGAGCCTCCACGTACAAAGTAGTATGGAAAAACACTTCCCTTGGCAAGTGCAGTCAGTTCCATTTGCTCTTGGAATGGTCTATTCATGTGTTTTATTTTTAATTCATGTAGGATGGGTACTTGTCTGGCTTTTATCCTACTCAAGAATTTCTTCTACAGGAATAAGCTATAGCTTCCCTGCTAGAGTGATTTACTTCTTCCTATCTACAAGGGCATAAGAAAGTTGTTATATGGCTGAATATCTGTTCCCAAGAATTCATGATGCTATATTATGCCAGGATGTATACAAGAGAGATGTAGAAATAGAGAACATAAGGAAAATAGTATGAAATAGTCATAAAAATATAAGACCACTGTTCAATCTAGAATAGCATATCCATAGCAAGAGTAATTATCTTTAAGAAAATAATAGTATATATTATGTTTTCACCATGATGGGACAGAGCAAACAGGTTATTGTCCTTATATCCTGGGGGCCAACACTGAGATATCAGAGGTACCATTGCTCCTAGAGAGTCTTTTTAGGAATGTAACTTCAGTATGTTCCTGTAGGTATTCAACAATTTGCTCAAATTGGTTTTTATTTCAGTTTATAAATATATTCCTAGTCTGATCATTAGTCTTCATATGATGTCTTGAGTTAAATTTTGTTTTTCTACTTTTTCAATTGAAAAATTAGAATTATATCCTCAAGGACTCTGATCCCCCCCATGACTTTTAATTTTCTTGCAAATACTATATACACTTTTCTCTGATACATCTTATATTAATATTCTTGGTTCACTCTCTGTATGTAGTAAGGAGTCTAAATTCTGCATCATAAAAAGAAATAATTTACAATTGGATGTATTTTTTTTTAGTCCCAGAAGAAAATATAAAGCTATAACTCTTCCAACTTCTTTCTATACTGATGGTAGGAAAAAGACAGTTACACAGGGGTGAACTTTCTGACCAGACAGGAGGGTGAAAAAGATTGGCCAAACATACCAAATATACATAGAATACTATTTGTAATTGTATAGTCTTAAGACTGGATGTAAATGACAAGGCATTCAGATGCTGTTACGGTATCTTTACACCTTAAAAGGCAGCAGTATGAGTAGGGAAGTTTTAAATAAATGAAAAAAGATGATGTCATCAGTGTTCAAATTAACTCTGTAAACTAGAATTTTTTTTTTCTTTAAACATTTAAAATGGGAAATGTTTGTGACTAAATAAAAAGAGAAGGTACTTTTAAATCCCAACATTCCGATTTTATTACTAACATGTCTAAATTTTTAGTGATTTTAAGGGTTTTTTTATAACTGCTATCTACATTGTATTTAGTTGTGACAGTCATGAAGAGAATCAACTTAATTGAAAGATTCATTTTGATATCTGTGCAGCATTTTAACACACCAAATAGAGCCCATGATTTTAACTTTGTCATAGTTCAATACCTCTTTGTCCTGCATTAAAGGCATCACCATAGATTTAAAAATATTTTGATAAAAGTATGCACTTTGTGATAACTTTAATGCAAACCCATTTTGGCATTATTGCCCAACAGAATATGGTGTAAATTCTTCAGATTTTTATGTGAAAAACCTACTCCATCAAAGGCAGTTGCACTAACACAAACCAGGTTTTATCAGTTCACTTCTATTCAGCACTGTCTCTGGCAACCTGTGCCGTCATTCACAAAAACAATTATGTCCCTTTCCTGCCTGTGCGATGTATTAGCTAATATTGAAAAGCTACTCAAAAGTAATGCTCACAATGGACTTGTCTGTATTCTAGTGTTGACAGCTAGAATTGGATGTATTTTTCAATCATAGCTCATCTGGGTTTGCTTAATGTGATGGAATAAACTTAACATTCATTCTGATAAGTCTGATGTTCTGTGTGTTTTAATCTAGGATGATCTTTTTGTAGTTCTCTATTTGTAGTTCTCTGCAATATTTTCTTTTTATTTTTTCCAATATGAACAATGACATATAAATTATTATCACTGGCCTCTCTGCAGCATCTGTTGAAGTGAATAGGAATAGTTTACTCCCTTGGCTATTGCTTATACTTTCTGTGGATTCAGGAAGACATAGCTTCATACAGTCTGGAGAAATTAAAAAGTTTTCCTGTAATCTGAAGAGTTAAAACATTTTTAAAAGTATTGTGAGTCAGGGAAGCAAAAGTTGGAGTGTTCTTTTCAATCATACTCAACTGCATAGTCCTCTGTTCTTCAAACTTTGGAATTGACATTGCACAGGAAAAAGTTTTCAGATTTTTCTTGTACATATATTAACTTCAAAGGGCTTGTATAGAAATAAATAATGTTTCTAATTATCACATCCCATGAGTGCTATGTAAATAAGGGATCCATTCAGCTGCGGTTATATCAAGTATATTGTCAGAGTTCAACTAAACATAGGTTTCTGTGGAAAGAGGTGTAGGCAATTGGTATGTATGGACATGCACTGGCTTTGGATGCTAACAGAGACCTTCTGCCTTGATTTTGTTTTATCTAAGTGGTAAGGATAATCCATAGTATCTAACGTGTCTGGATGTGGAGGTGATTAAATAAAAATGTCAGAATAGATTTAGTTCATAGGCATAATACTTTTAAAGTGATAATATTCTGCAATAGGCTAGTATAACCTAACAGTGCTCTCTATTAACCTTATAGCACTGGCACTAGCTATATATACTTAAACACTGAATATACCACATTCAAAGATGATAAAAGCAACTTCCATTTTCTTTTAAACAAGGTGAAAATTAAAGTCACAGGAAAGTGTTATATGTTTTATATGCATGAAGAAGTATATATGCTAATGTGGAAAATTACTCATCATTTCTTACTTTTAACAAAATAGAGGTACTTTTATGTATTTTATTAAAATTTTTTAGTTAAATACATTTAAAACAGACTTAGAAGGGCATCTTGCATTATCATAGCTAGTCTCTGGCTATGCAGACTGTCGTGTGCTCTGATTCTTTCCATTGCTTATGCTCACATTTGTAAATGAGGTTCCAAACTTTTTTTTTCAGAGAAGTGTTTTGCAGTTTTATTTCTGCAACAAAAATATAGAGCAAGAATATTGTGGTTTATACTCACTCCCTCTTAATTTAGAAAAATAAAGAATGTAAGAGGCACAAATTAACTAATACAAGTAATTGTATTCTCAGCAAAAGTTTTCTATATACAATTCTTTTGTGTCTGCTATTTGAAAGATTGAATGCAATGCTGATTGCAGGAATGTGCTGTGTATTCAGATATTCCATCACACTGCGAGGTTGGATGATCATAAGAAATCCAGGACAGTCATTTAATTCAATAATAATTCAGAGCTTTCACTACTTCAGAGCCAAGTCCCGAGATGCTAAATGCTTTTATTGACAGTGATCTCATGGTGAATTACAAATGCTGATCATCAACTAGAATATAACCTGACAGTAATGGGGGGGGGTGGGGGGGTGGAGTTAAAGATTGGATATAATGTTTTCTTAAGAGTACTGTGTTTTGGGGAAAATTAAACTTCAGATCCTCTTTCACCCACACATTAAATCATCAAATCCTCTAGATAAAGATAAGCTTATGTAACTAGTTGATCAGCATTAGATGCCTGAATCACTGAGTGAGGATACTAGTCTGCTACAATTTTTGTCTAAAACCAAATTTTTTTTTTATTTCAAGCTTAACAGTTTGCATTTTAAGAAATATCCCCTTTGCCCTTGCAGTCCAGATGATAGCTGCTATACTCGTAATGAGAAATGTATATCTTTATGAAGCATTTCTTAAGGCATATGAACTGCAGACTCATAGGGTTATAAATCAGAGAATCATAGGGCCGGGACACCTGTTGCATACTTAGGACAGACTCAATTTCATGTATATCCTTTCTATGCAAACCATGACTTGCTTATATCTTTAGACAAGGTTATATGTGACAACAATTGTATTAGTAATTCCTGAAACATGGGGGGTTTTGTCAACCTCTTCTCAAAAATTCCTAGCACTGGACTGCCTGTTGTGTTTATTCTGGAAGACAACTGAAGCAATGTCAATTTCTTGCACGTAGAAAGAGTTTAGGAATAAAATGTCTCTCTAAATGGGAGACATTTTTGCATTAATCAGTAGGCTTGGAGTGTCCCAAGCCTTTAGGACACTCCACTGGTTGAAGAATTTTTCTAAGGACATCCCCAAGGTTAGTCTGACTACCTGTAACTGGTGCTGCACCTCCCTGGAACATCCTTTTACTCCAGCCATATGTTCGGGATTAGTAACTGAAAAAGGTTGTCATGGGAACCACAAAAAAGAATTTTCATTGTCCAGTTATCCTAGATAATGGAAAATAACACAGATAAACTCTGAAATGTAGTTCTTACTAGAATTCAGGAAGACCATTGCTCCATTGGGGGAATATATGTGAAAGGGAGGATCCTCTGCAGTGTAAAAGTGTCTCCAGTCTTGTCAAAATGCTGAAGAAATGCTATTTTTTACTATGGAACCAAAGCTCATAGAGAAAAAAATATTTTAGTTCAAACAATGGCAGATTGTGTTCCCACATCAGAAGCTTAAGACCTTATTAATACAGTGTTTGGTCACGCGTCCTGCAGAGGCACTTAAATGTACTGCTTTTGCAACAGTGGTCTTCCAATTTGTTCTCTAAGTTACAGCACTTTTGCTGGTGGAAGTTGCTTTTTGCTTTCAGCAAAATAAACAGATCTGAACAGATGGAGCATCAAAAAAGCAAACTGATGTAGTCTAATTTATCTCTGCTTATGGAACTATTTATGTACAATCAGTCATATCTCCACTCAGGGGGTCTCTTTGCTGTTAATTCGTAAGCAAAACACCCATAGAAGCTACTCAATGCTGGCTGAGGGGCACATGAATACCCGGGAAACTAAGATAAAAATATTTAGTAGGAGTGGACTAGCAGGGGTCAGATAAGTTTTGAGTAGACAATTTCTTCTTGGTGTATTAACTGACATTCTGATTTGCTGAAAAGTACTTGGTATAGACAAATGTATGGATGAACTATAAAAGGCTCATTGGGCAGATAAAGCAGGATTTAAAAATATAACTCTATTCTAAGTACTTTCAAATGAGCTTTTCAATGTCAATATCTGGAATAGAAACCATCAAATTAAATAAGCTTGGGTGGTTGTGGGTTTTTTTGTTTGTTTTAATTTTTTTTTTATTTTTTATTATTTGTGTTTGTTTGTTGGGTTTGTGTTTTTTTTTTTTGTTTGTTTGTTTTGGAGATTGAGCTAGTTGAGTTTTAAAATACTGAAAGAATTTCTGTTCCAATGAATTTATTCAAAACAAAAAAAGTCAGGGAACTCCCTGCTCCCTCCCAAATGTTATTTCTGCCACACAAATGACTTTTCAATGGTTCCTTTTTACAATTCTACTACCTAGATTTTGAGAGTGAAATAGAAATCTATTTTTCAACTTCCCATCTCAGTTGATATCACTGCAGATCTGGGAAAAAAATTAACTCCCCTGTTTTTTTGGCACATGAACTTCTGATTTTCACTTTATTTCAGTTTTATTTTTTGGAAGATGTATGGGTAATGCTTCAGTATTGACAAGTATATAATCAATAAATTAATAGATGATGAACTGCTTGTTTATTCTATTGAATAATTCTTATTTCTGATGACAGAATGATGTTGTATGGTATCACTTTTTTCCCTTCCCACCCAGATGAAAGTAATCATTAGCTTTAGAAAATAATGAATTATAAACAACAAGTAAAGATTGGTGAACAATGAATAATAAATGTTCTTATTTCAAATGAAATATTAGTACTGGCTTGTATGGATGTAATTATTTGTAGAAGAATATAAATTTTCCAAGCATTTGTTGTGAATAAAGAAAGTTTGCTTATTATTAGGAAATAAAAACCCTACTCTTATGATTCTATGTATTTTTGAATAGTACTTTTCCATAACCATGCTTTCTGAGGAATAATTATGAAATCTGAATCTCCTGATCATCTTTCAAAGATTATGATAAATAAATAATAAATACAGAAGTGTTTAAGGTGATTAATTTAGTTGGGTTACATTCAGCCAAATATTACTTCTGTGCAAGTAATAATCCTTGCTGAATTGTGTAGTATGATAAATATACTTACTCTGCCATACTATGTAAATGGTAAGGGAAATAAATGGACAAATCACTTTCAAAATAATTTTCAAGATTTTCAAACACAACAAATGTCAATTTTAATTTGATTCCATCATAGTTTCCATTATGTTACTTTAAATATACATTTGTAATACCTTTTAAATACCAGACTGGAATTTTGAATGGTTTTTTTTTTTTTTTTTGATTTAAAAAACCTGTTACTATAAATTGCCCTATGAAATATATTATTTTGATATGTCACAGATTTTTGTTAGGGCAGTAATAAAAGCATGTCTCATAACATTGTTTCCACTGACAAACTTAAAGATTTCCACCATATGCTTTCTAATTTTGACTCCATACCTTCCTGTTAGAATTCATAACTTACATTACAATTTTAATTTACAAACATAATTAATGTTAAAATGCACATTAAGTATAGCATTTGCAATTAAAATCAATCTGTTATTGCCATTATCCTGTATGCAGAGACAATATATAAAGTAAATGTTGCCTGCTTCCTGCTTCTTTTTTGGAAGTTAGCTTTTAAATCTTTGTTCTTTCAGAAATATCTATCTACACAGTAAAGTACCTATCTCTTTCAAATGCAGATATTAACACACAATTATTTTCCTTTCTTTTTTCAGTGATAGTTCTCATCCAACAAATTTGGGCCTGCAAACACTTTTCCTGCTTCTGATGAAATGCTGTGCCATGGACACATACTGAATGCATTAAGTCAATTTTCATGAATGCCAGTGGTGAGTCTGTATTTTGTTATTAAGTATGTGTAAATAATACTATTTCACTATATTTTGACTTACCCATAAAACAGAAATACTAACTCTTACATAAAACATAAAATGGTTAATGACTGTCCAATTGCTGGAAGACGTATGGTTTCAATTTCCTCAGTTTTGATAAGAGAGCTAAATTGCCAATGCACTTGGTGTGATTTGGAATTAAAAATCTGGTATGGCATGTAGACTTCAAATGGAACATCTCAAAAATAGAGGTCTTTTTTCTGCGTGCACATTTCAAACTACTGTGTAAAGGTATTTTAGTATCAGCTGTTTGCTAGTAAGCCTATGACTTATGCTCAAATGTTTATAAAATGCAAGTGCAAACCTTACTGTCTGATATAACACTGCACTACAACTGTGAGGTTTACCTAGCCCTGGGAAAACTATTAATATAAGGGACTCGTTTTAACCATCTGCTTTATTGTGTGTGGCTGGGGATATTGCTGAAGTGCAAATGCTGGTTAAGGTTGCATTATTCCTCCTCAGTTTATGGAGAACAATACTGAAAGAGTACTGAATGTTATAGAGGGGAAGTTTGTACCTGATCCATAACAAATGCCCATATGTTTTATAAGACAAAGTCAAGAATCCAGGATTATAAAAACTGATACACATTATGCTAGAGCTTCCCCATGGAACTACTACTATAGTCTTAATATGGGAAAAAAACCATGAAAACCAAACATTAAAACCAACTTTGAAAGTTAAAAAGAAGCATTACATTAATTGCTGCAGTATAAACTACAGTACTGTATTTTAGTGAAATTTGGATATTTCTAAGTGCAAATATGGTCAATTATGACTATCTATTCAAAAGATGTCATGTATGAGTGTCAGGGGCTAAAGTAACAAATTGCTTTGAGTGTAAACCTATGTTAATGGTTATACTGTTAACAGACCAGATGTTAAAAAAGTGTTACAAAGGGCTAGACATGTTTGCTCTCTGTAAGAAATGCCAGGAAATGCTTGTCTATAATGGTGACACTAGTGTTTATTTAACATAGTCCCAGATCAGGAAATCATCCTTGTTCAGAAAATAGAAGAATAGAGTTAGGAATGTCTGATTGATCTGAATGTGATTTATTAAAAAGAAATGCATGTAATTTAAATGATTAGTAGGTTTTATCTGTTTAATTTTTTATTAAGGATTTGGTTAAATATATTAAAATAATGTGAGTTTAATAATTTGATTTTAACTATTTTATAGTAAAATTATAACTGTAAATAATCCACTGTTACATCTTTATATAAGAATAACAAGCTGGTAGATTATTCATTATTTCTTTAAAGTTGTATACAAGCATAAATCTTCATGCTGTTTCTAATAGCATTTTTAAATTAAAACAAAATGCAAAAAGTCCTAGGTCAGAAATTGTGGCAGAATGAAAAACAAAATTAGAACCTTTAAGACTGAACTTGCTCCATGGTAACATATGTTAAGCAATGGGCCTTATTCCTCTTTCTGATGAAATTCACCCTAGAAGGCTCTTACATGCTTCCAGTTACATTCAGAACTGAAGTGGTTCTTCTTTGTTTAGAGTCTGTCATCCCAGGACCAGAATGTGATCTCTAGTTGTTCGCAACTTTATAGATCAACAAGTTAAGATTTTTTTGCTTGTTTCCATAGTAACATAAAAGATGAACCAGAATTAAGCTGAAAGTATCTTATTCCAATTGTATGAAGATCATTACTTGATTGCATATTGTATTACAAAGCATACAGAACAAGAATAGTGGCCCTGTGCATAAAGGAACTAGACTTAGTAGACTTCTATTCCCTCTAACAAAAAAAGAAAAAAAGGGAGACAGCCAAATCAACATAAGGTTCTATGACTAAGTGGAGGCAACTGAGTTCTTTTTGTTTTGGCTGTGGTTTTATTTCTTTAAAACATTACTAAGGTTTTCACTTTTCTGTTCATAATGCTCACATTTCCAATTTCTCTCTTTGCTTCTGGCCTTAAAGATGCTTGCTACCAACCTGACAAGAATGTGTTGCATTACATTATTGTTACATTACATTACATTACATACAGTAGACGCAAGTGCTGCACAGTGTATTTTCTACATGGAATGCTCCTCTAGGGTTCCTAATTCTAGCTTAAGTAATATTCATATTCCCCATTGCCTTCTGATCTTGCAAGTGCTTCAAAAGAAGTAAGAGATATTAAAAAAAAATCCTGCCTATTTTGGCATACAAATTAATTAAACAGACTGAATGATCAGAGATTATAAAAAGTATTATTTTATGACATTTATACATGCACATGTACCTGTCATTGACATACAGGTAATATAAAAGCTACAATAAGTAGCTGAGGTGTTTGACTTAGTGTAAATATTAAAGTAGACTATTGATTACTGAGGGTAACAGGTAAAGAATTATTTCAATAGCAACCTTGTGTAGTCAGGCATGGAAGAGCTTAGCTGTCATGGAATATTAAACTGAGATGTGAGATATCTCTGACCAAGGAGGTGTAAAAAGTTTGGATTGAACATCTGCTGCTGGGGATAAAATATTCACCATAAATTGGGTTTCTGTAGTTACAGCTGCACTGTTGTAAACCTCATGAAATTACTTTTTGTATAATGAAGCTGATACAAAAGTTATCATTAGAATAAGTCCTATGAAAGTATTTCAGTGACTGCTTTAAAGGATGCTAGTTCTGGAGACACTTGCATAATATTAAACTTACTGAAATCAGTGAAAATCTGTATATGTAGTAAGATGATGATGTGCTTAAGGCTTGAAATTAGACACCAAATGCTTTATTAGGAAACAACAGATTTGTTTTTCTCTTTTGTGCTTCTCAGTTAACTTATTTCTAGAAAGACAGGACACTAATGAAATGTTAAGATAGGAAATATCTGAT
>JAAGNO010018592.1:0-20341 GCA_033439905.1 Ceryle rudis
GTTCGCTACAACGAGAGCGGGAGTGAGTGGGGCTGGGGCTGGGGGTCCCACTGGGGGTGAAGGTGCCGACGTCGGCGGGCTGCGAGGCTGATGGTAGGCAGAAGGAGGAGGTGAATCCGCTGCCGCCCCCTCCGAGCTTCGGCGCGGCCATCGAGCGGAGCAGGGACCTGCTGCGGAGGATTAAGGTGCTGAGCGAGCGGGGCTGAAGGGGAGCCGAGGGTCTCACCCCCTGTCTGGTGCGGTGCGAGCCAGGCTTCACCGCCGTCAGGGCGGAGGTGGGCCTTTGTCATTCCCGTGGATGCCGCGGTTGCTGCAGGAGGTTTCGATCAAGCGTTGTGAGTGGGAGGAACGTTTCTGGGGACCCTGATAGGCGTGCTGTGCGCCCGCAGGAAGAGAAGTGCGAGGGCGAACCCCCGTCCCGCCGAGCTGCCTGAGCTCACCTCGATCCGCTCCTGCCCGCCCCGTCCTGTCCCATTAGATTCCCGCTCAACGATCACACGTGAATCGCTCAGTGTCACGGCAGCGGTCTCACATTTGTCTTAACGTAGTGTCAGTGAAGGCTGTCAGTGCTTGGGAACTTTAGGCCAGGCAGAGGTTGATGTGGGGAGCTGGCAGAAGTATGGGGCAGTACCGGCTATCTGAGAGCAAGGGAAGGCCTTAAAGGTGCTAAGAAAGAGGCAAGGTGATTGTTTAAAAAGCACATTGTAGTTACTTGGAGCTTCTTTGAAATTTTGCTTGTTACTAGATGATGCAGTTTGTGCATCACTCTGTAATATTTTGTTTCTATTCCATTTTTCTTGCATGTCCTGATCACTAACAATTATTAAATAATTTTATTTAAATTATTTTCTTGTTAGATATATTTTCCCAGTTGCTGGGTTAAAACGTCTGCTTTTTGAAAGCAGTTTATGCCAGTTCAGCCCAACTGGTATTTAACAAAATTTCAACTGTGATGTAACAAGCAGATGCAGATATATTTGTAGAATTGTTTTTGCATTTTTAGAGTTTGGGAGAAGGTGGTTTTTAACTGTAAAGTTCCTTCTTAATGTCTTGTGTCCATTTTTTTGACAGGATGAAGCAGGAATCCCAGGTATACTAGTTGGAGTTTCTGTAGATGGAAAGGAGGTCTGGTCAGAAGGTTAGTATATGGAGTTGTAGTTGTGCATGCTTTTGGGAAGTGAAGAACATTTTAAAAATTAACAATTCAGGCACACTGATCAGGCCAGTCTTTTATCCACTTAATGTCCCATCTCTAGACAGTGCCCAGAAACAGGTGCCTAGAGAGTGTGAAGTGATACTTTCCTTGGTAAACTTCAGTAATTTCCAGGAATTGATAATTTAGTAGCTTTCTGAATGGGCTAGTATGACTCAACAGTTACCTTTTTCCTTTAATTTTTCAGGTTGGTCTTTGAATATATTTATACTCTAGGCATACAACACTCTGGTAGAATTGTGTATAGGATGTGAAGCACTGTTCATACCACATGAACTTAAATAATAGAGTAAAAATGACTCACATTTGGTGATCCGTCTCCCATTTGTGGGCTGAGGTGTAGATTTTTACTGGGAAGGTCATCCTCCCAGAAATAGCAAGTGATGTTTCTGTTTGCAAAGTTTAGTTTTAAATAGAGTCTGTTAGTACTGCTCACATTATGGTTTTATATATATATATTATTATATATTACTGCTCATCTGATGTTTATTTAAAAAAACAACCAAACAACAGTCTTCTGGCTCATTTCATTGTCCTCCTCCCTTCTTCATGATAGGGGGAAATAGGAATGGGTGTGACTTGCATGAAGTCTGTGACCGGGGGTACTAAACCTACTTTTCTGCTAAGCTGATGGGAGTGATTTGAGGTTTGGAAGGTATTTTCACTGAGAGGTACAGCATCTACATTCACACACACACTATGCAAGCACTCGAGTAGCAACTTTCAGTAAAAGAAATGGTCTTAGGCAACTGACATGTCATCTGGTTTATTTCTTATATTTTGGCAAAGGATTTTTTCCGGAGTTGTTCATTATTAGACTACAGTTTTATACAGAGAGATGTGCATTGCTCGTAGGCTTTGCTTGTACTAAACCCAGCAAATACGTCATTACTGCATTCCATTGATTTTTTATGCTGCAAGACCCCTTGTGCAGTTTCTTCAAACCTAGCTCAAGCTGAAGACTAGTATGGGAGGTTGATAATGCCTTATTAATTCCAGTTCTTGCTACCAGACTTGTGGGTTGGTTACATAGGAAAACACTGGTGCGGAGACTATTGCGCTGTCTTTTAATTGAAGTCACTCTGAGGGATGCTGGAACAAAGTGTGCAACACTACTGGTTTGTGAAGCTTTACAGGTTGGGTAATTGCTATGAGTTTGTAAGTGATCTTTCTCAGTTTCTGTATTGATAAAGTAAGACTCTTTGCTGTTTCAACCATTAATGGACAGTCTAGATTTTGGTCTCTTTAGTTTTTCTACATTGAATATTTGACCTCAGGAGTGTAAATTTTGGCTTAATCTTCAATCTCATTTATCATTAGGTTTGTTTTGTAATCTTAAGACTTGAGATGCCATTGGCCAATACAATGGGCTTTGATTAACTGTTTAGACAACATTAAAACGTTATTAACTTCATTGAAGATAGTCCAATGCTCATGTCCCAGTTTAGCTAGAGGAAAAACATTTTTAGGAGCGAGTAAATCCAATTAATTGCAAATAATTAATTCAGCATGTCTTTATGCAAAATATATACCACAGTGTTTTTATTTTCTTAAAGGTTTGGGTTATGCTGACGTAGAGAATCGTGTATTATGTAAGCCAGAGACGATCATGCGAATTGCTAGTATTAGCAAGTGTCTTACGATGATGGCTGTTGCTAAATTGTGGGAAGAGGGAAAACTAGATTTAGATGCTCCTGTGCAGAAATATGTCCCTGAATTTCCAGAAAAAGTCTACGAGGGTGAAAAGGTATGTAATTGTTTATTGCTAACACTTCTTTGGCTTTTTATTCCTGTCATTGCACAGCTATATGTGTACGGGTACCTGTATCTGGACCTATTCCTATAAAACATCAAAAATCATTTAAACCAGTACAGATGCTTGCTACTTGAAAAAGCCATGCTTGGATCTTCAGTTTTCTGTCAAGTGTGTAGTGTGCACATATACAAGTATATATTTTAACTGGCATTAATACATGAGACTGAAATGGTCTCATATGTGTATCTGTTCCTAGTCAAGTTGAATTTTACTTTTCTAGTGATAGAGTGTGCATCATCATTGATGAAGAGAGCTCACATTTAAATGTCCTTTCTACCTAGGTCACTATTACTACAAGACTGTTAGTTTCACATTTGAGTGGGATTCGTCACTATGAAAAAGATATTACAAAAGTAAAGGAAGAAAAGGAAAAGGCAAACAGAGCATTTAAACTAACAAAACTCTATCGAGATAAAGAACAAAAAGAAAAAGAAGGCAAGGGAATTGAAAGGACTGATTCTGTCAAACCGAGGAAAGAACATGAAGGTGAGGCAAAAAGCCCAAATTCAAAACCTGTCAGGAGAGACAAGGAATTTGAACAGGAAGAGTATTATTTGAAGGAAAAATTTGAAAGTGTGATTGACTCACTAAAGATATTTAAAAATGATCCTTTATTCTTTAAACCAGGTGAGTTTTTATTCCTTTAGACGAAAATGTGCTCCTCTGGTGAAATTTTTGTTTCAAATTGTTTTACATGCACTAATGGAAGTAAAGTCCCTTCTTGTGCCCTAGCTTTTAAAAGCTCAACAGAGAAGTATTTAGGCTATTCTACACAAACCATGTAGTCATGTAATTGTTTTAAAACTGACATAACTTTTGAAGACTGAACTGATCAAGATTTTATCACTTCAATTTTAGTTAATGGTCTCGTATAGATAACTTTACCAATCTACTGACTTAAAAGAATTACGCTTGTATGGATATCTTCTAATGGTTTATGCACACCATAATCTATCAGGTTCGATATGTGTACATCACATATTGGCTACATGCCAAGACTTAAAATGTAATATAAAGTGTTCCAGATAATGCAGGGTGGAAGAAAAAGGAGAACCTCAGGTAGACTTTTCTCCCATAACCTCTAAGTGCTATGAAATGCATATTCTGCGTTTTCAGCAGTTTAGCGTGAGGCGCTAAACAATTCTACAGAAAGACCAGAGAATCACAGAATTGTCGAGGTTGGTTATTGTTGGAATTAGTTAAGGTAACTCTAGAAAGGACTTTGAGGAACTTCAGGTGTAAGTTCTAAATGAGTTAACAGGCAAATGATATGCATTGCTGATAATCGGTAAATAATGTCCATTTAAGGGGAGAGATGTAGGAAGGGGGGAGAAGATAACTACTTACCATCTAGGAACCATTTCGAGTAAGGTATCTGTCTTGGCTGTAGGCAGTTTGGCAGTTGCTTGGTATGTAGATGTTTCATAAAAGGCATTAGCACAAGAATGAGAATATAAAAAATGAAACATTGTTTTGTAAATAAATTACATGCCTTAAATAATATGGATGTTAGTGTTCATATAATCATTCAGGATATTCTAGAACTAGAGAACTAGAACTAGAATCACTATGATAAGGGATCAGGACCTTTGAAAACCTTGAGTGAATGCTACCCTTGTCTTTGCATCTCTAGGGTCTAGACACACAAAAAAAGTCACAGTAGATGAGAATCTTTTAAGAGGTAATTTTATGGCTTGCTTCAGCTTTCCAAATCCAAACATCCCTGTTAGAACTGGTATGTAAATCTCGTTGAAATAATGTTAAATGTCAGTCTTCACATCTTCACATGAAACCTAACTTTACGTGAAGATCCCTGTAACATGCTGTTCTCAGAGCTACCTGCACTTAGCTAGCATCTGCGTCCCCTGCAGTAGAGAAATTCCTAGGGCTCAGTATCATAAGCTTGTGATATTGTCATATTAAAATGGAGGGGGAGTATTTCACTGATTATTCATTGCTATATATAATTTTATTTGTACATATGTTTACTTAAATTTTATCCTTCAGATTCCATTTAAGCATCATGTGGCTAATTTTCTTTTTTTCTCTTGTTTCTCATTGTGTTTCTTCAAGGTAGTGAGTTCTTGTATTCAACGTATGGCTTTACTCTTTTAAGTGCTGTTGTGGAGAGAGTTTCAGGACAAAAATTTACAGATTATATGCTAAAAATGTTTCGTGATTTAGATATGCTATCAACTGTACTAGATGACAATGAAGCAATGATATATAACAGAGCAAGGTAAACAAGGATGAAACTTTTCTCTTTTTCCACAACTGTTGCTCTTTCTGTCTTTATTAAGCCAACTGAACTGAGAATGTCTTTTTTTGTTTAATTTTTTCAGGCTTTTAAATGAAGTGGTTTATGTTATTTCAAAGTTAGTCATGTAATTGATTTTTATGTCAGCATTATGGTATTGGTTCTGTAATTAGCCTGTAAAATTTCAGAACAGGAAATAAGTATTTCCTTTTATAAGACTATGTATGGGGGAATGGCAGCAGTGACTTTGAAGTCTGCATTTATTTTGGGTACAAATAAGCACGTATGTTTAAGTAGAGTAAAATAAAGCAGTAACTAGGAGATTGTTAGAATATGTAGTTACCTTGGTTTGCTTAATATACTGACTTTTTAAGAGTTCTGTGGAATTGTAGTAGTGTCACAGTAAAACAGGGTCTTCAGAAATTAAATCATAGTATCAATTCTAACCAGAATTAAAATTCCGTTTAATACAGAACTTGCTTTAACAATTGATTTATTTTTAACCACAACCCCTAAAAAATCTACACAAATAAACCCCAGACAAACAAACAAAAAAAGAGAGACATTTCTGTAACAGTATAATCCATTCCAATGTAGTGGATAAGGGTAGAGTTTCTTGTCGTTCTCTCCAGTCTTATTTTATTGATTTACCTGTTTGGGCTCTGTAGTTGATTTATTGACATATCTGTTAATTTTTGGTGTGGAAGAATTCTAACATTTGCAAAAACAAGTAATGGAAAATGTCTCATGAAAGGGAGACAAAACTTTTTAACATTTGGCTTCTAAAATGCTCTCAAAGAATAAAAATGATAATGAATGTGTTGAATCCAGGGTTTATAGTGCTTACATATACAAATATATATTAAAAGTATGTACACACCCAGAGAGAGCAGCTTGTAATGTTTTAGGGATAGCTTTACTGATGAATTGCAAGATGCTTTGTGCTGGTGTGCATTTTGCGTGTGAATTTTCAGAAGCTCTTTCTGGCTGTAGATCTAGATGCTAGTGATGTTCTCAAACTATCAAGTCAAGTTCTTTTAAATACATGTGTGTATATTAACCCCTTTATAAACTGAAATATGGTAGGGATAAAAGAATTGGGACAGATGCTGTTTGGGGCTTTTTTTATGGGCTACTTATTGTTAAGCAAAACTGAGATGTTAATGTGATGGTTTTGCTTCCACAAATAGTTAGCTTGGTGCCTCAGACTAGAACATACTGACACATTGTGGTTTGGTTATACTATGCTTCACTGACACAAAGGTGTTCAAAAATTCATGTTCTAGGTATTTTAGAAGTGTAAGTCAAACATTTCAGCATCTTTCTAACAGATTTTATTGTGATCAAAAAACTGGCTATAGGGACGCAGAGATATCAAGTCACTGGCAGAGTTAATGGTAGTTTGCTTACACCTCTTGATTTTTCAGCATTATGGCTTTCAGATGTTCCCAACAAGTTTTCCAATATAAGTGCAGACTAGACAGTACTGTACTGTCTGACAGTAGGCTTGCCCCATGCCTGCCCCTCCGTTTTTGGATATTATTTTTTTTGGTTGGGTTTTTGGGGGGGTGTTATTTATTTATTAATTTTTGTTTGGTTTGTTGTTTGGGGTTTTTTTAATTTATTTTTAATTGTTTTGTTTGTTTTCCTGTGTTTCTTTTTCATAACTTTCCAAGTTGTACATGGGCCTCTTGTGGTCTAAAGGCCAAAGGTTGAAATTCATCAGATTATATAGCTATTCAACATTCCTTTTCATATGTCATATGAAATTAATCCAGTCATGACTGGGCTGTTTCTTTCAAAAGCATAAATTGGTCTGCTGTCCTGTTGTGTTCCTGATAGTTCATTCTGCAATTCTAGGTGGTACTATCTAATTTGTATTTTAATACAGGTTTTGCAAGACTTTCATGCTTCTCACTTTTCTTGCTAGTTCCAGTATATTCAGTTGTTATAGTATACGGCAACTGTAATGGGGCACTGGGGGGAAATCAAATCATAAATGGAAACTACTCTCTCAGAGCAGTCACGTAAGATTTCAGAGAAATTTCATCTCAGTGTCCAATAACCATGGAGTAGTTTTTATGATTCCTCTTTCTTAAAATGCTTTAAATCTAGTATAGGGATTTAAGAAAAATCCTGTGCTCACTGATCTATAGATTTAGGACACATCTCTTATTTTTATATTGCCTTTACTCTTAGTATGTGCTAAGACTAAGTAGAAGGATTAGTACTTTTATTGAAAGTAAGCTTCTAACCTAAGAAGTCACCTTGTTTTCCTGTCTGAATTTCTTGTTGATTTTTCAGCAAGAAATACATTTAAGAAAAATGTATTTTAAAAAATTCAAAAGTTTCATGAGAACAAGCTAATGCATGTCTAGTTTGCCCTTTGAAGGTAGAGCAGTTTAAAATAGTTCTGCATAGTAACTGAGAATGACAGGTTGAATTTTTTTGAATTCTAGGTGTTATGTTTACAACAAAAACGGACGGCTGGTAAATGCACCATATGTGGACAACTCTTACAAGTGGGCTGGTGGTGGCTTTCTGTCTTCAGTAGGTGACCTTCTTAAATTTGGAAGTGCCTTGTTGTACAGTTATCAAGCTGGACAATTTAAAAATCCTAATGACAAACTTCTTCCTGGGTATCTCAAACCAGACACAGTTGCAATGATGTGGACCCCAGTGCCAAAAACAGAAGTATCGTGGGACAGGGATGGTAAATACGCAATGGCTTGGGCTGTAGTAGAAAAAAAACAACAATGTGGCTGTTGCAGACAGCAGAGACACTATGCATCTCATACTGGTGGTGCAGTAGGGGCAAGTAGTGTCCTCCTAATTCTTCCTGAAGAGCTGGACTCTGAAGCTATAGATACTGGGCTTGTGGCACCACCTAGAGGAGTAGTTGTTACTATTATCTGTAATATGCAATCAGTTTCACTCAACAGCACTGCCTTAAAGATTGCAAGAGAATTTGACAAAGAAAAATTAGCACAATATATAGATTAAAAAAGAGATATACGTAACTGAACTCACTGTGCTGAAACATGAAAAACAAATGGCAAAGGGTGTAATTGGACTTGGAGATCACTAAAAAAATATGTGCAGAAAAAGCATCAAAAAATCCCTTAATTATCTTATAGTAGTGGTGCTAAACTTATATGTAACTAAAATTCCTCAGGGAAGTTCTTAACTTACAGAAAAGGAGAACATAACAGTCAAGTGTGAATTCCTTTAGTACCTGTGTACATTATCATTGTATTATTAGCAGGTTTTTTTCTCATCTTCTAAAGCAGTTGACCAAGATTAAAAGAAATAGCATTGGTTTCTTGCACTGAGAAGTACAACAATAAATTACCTTAAATGTTACACTTCTGAAAAATTACACATCATTATTTGAGCATACAAAGATATAATTTGTAATTCTCACAGTTCCAGTCTGCCAAAACTGTTCAGTATTACTTTTCAAATAAAAATGGTTTTACTATTGATTCTTATACTTTCACATAGTACTTTTCTTATTTGCTCAAAAAGCAAAAACATAACACAACCCTAATCTTGAGGCTACTTCCAGAATGTAGATTTATACCAGAAGTATACTTTTCTCAGAGCTGTGGATTGTTAAGAATTAGAAAAGAAGGAAGCTAGAGTAATGTAAATAAAAGTCTTTTTGTTATTTAGATATCCTTTCTTCCATTTTTATTGGATACAGGGAATGTGTGAAACTGAGTTACTGTGAAAGAAGGGTATTATTTCTACTGTCATATTTGCCTGAACCAGATAAGCTGTGAACCTTTGGTAGCCAGAAATGGCACTCTTCTATAATGTAGATTTTTCCTTTAGCTATAGGAATTAGTAACTCAAATAATTCAATAAAATTTAAAGCCCATTCTTGAAGCAACTCGTAGAAGTCTCACAGATGTTGAGAGGATTTTTTTGGAAAACCATCCCTTTTTCCATTTGGAGACCTGCCTCAAGAAGATACTTTTGTACAAGGCTGAACAAGAAATTGGGATAGAGTTCTGAAGAAGCATTCTTCTAAACTTCATGTTTACTACAGAAATACAGTACCACCCAAATATATTAATTTTATATATTCCATAAGGGCATGGAAGATCTCCCTAACCCCACTTCCCCTGCAGTTACATCACAACAGTATTTCCAGGCTGAGGCAAAACAAAATACTCTTGGCAAAACGTTTGAATACTTCTGTCCCTGCACTGTTCAGCAGCTCTGCAAAGGAGTAAGATGACTTACGTAACAAATAGCAGAAGCCTTTTTCCCAAGTTACTGCTTTTAATACCAGTGTCATGGTTGTTACCTGCCTGGTGATGAAATGACATGCTGTCATCTCTGTTCTCAACATGCCTTTGATAATATTTATTACCTAACACTGGAAGTCTACTATTTTGAGTGGTTTACCTACTTTTTTTTAAGCTAGTAGGACTAATTTAGTACCTTTCATAATTATAATTCTTGTGCCTTAAAACAGTGAAAGCTTACACCTAAGCTATTTGCTTAGGTTTTATGGCCCACTCACCAAAGCTTCATTTTTTTTTATTCATTAATGATGGGTTTTCAAGAATATCTAATCAGCAGAGACAACAGAGAGAACCTTTCTGAACAAATTTTCATTCGGTCAAGCAATAAATTACCTATTCTTCCCGTAAAGTCTATGATACTGTTTGACAATTCCAATAGAGAAGTACTGGAGGTGACCTCCTTCCACAACAGCAACATTTTTTTTCAGTCTTGAACACCTACTAGCTCAGTAAACATGCAGCAGAAGTCATATCCCATTTTACACTGGGAATAAAAGTAGCTGAGTTGTTTTCTTGTTGAAGAATACATGAACAGAAACAGACCAAACAGCATGTTTTAAATACAGAAAATTTGAAAAGTAGCACCATTGTTTTAGGATTTATAACTTTTCTTGTGTGACGGATCTGTTTTGCACATTAAATTGTTCTTGAAGACCATTTTGCATACTTGAGACAAAAAAAAATTTCACTCACGGACTGTGGTGTTTGGGTTTCAACAAAGATTCAGAATAAAGAAGGGGTAAGTTTACCAGTATGCTTGTCTGGCTATGACCAAACACTAATAAATGTAAATATTTGAAGTATGTATGAAAGTGAATAATGGGAAGAAGTGTCAAAGGCATTTATAACACCAAGATATTAATGACAGTATCTCACTCCCCTCACAGAATATGTTCAGCCACCAACTTTTTATATGTGTACCATGTTCTTTCTCATGGATCTCCAGTAACTTCAAGCTTTTAAAAAAACTCTATTGTCACATGTACAGTATTGCAGATGCTATGATGTCTAAATTTCATCTTCCAGTACCTGAAACAAAATGGGTCCATGACTTTCTCTGATTTGGTATTTACTCATGTGTTCTTGTCTTTTAGAGTGGAGGAAAAGGCAGAACTATTGGAGACTGGGAATTAATCTGGCTTTAGCATATGTTTTCAGGTTACAGGTGAATTAATACTGCTACTCTTTGTTCTGAAATCAGTTCTTTGATGGACTAGCATTAAGTGTGGGAAAGTAACCAGTCAGTTAAGAGCAGCTTTCATGATAAACTTGCTCTTAAATTAACCCTTATTGTGAAAACACAGTAGGGCACTGACATAAAACTGTACTTTTCTTAAAAAACATGTATACTAAATTGATGCATCTTTTTCTGTATCAAACACCTTTTGCATCTGATAATTGTGTTAAAAATAAAATTTATCTTGATGACTTGCAATATCAAGTTTAGGGGTTTTATTATTGATTAGAAACACAAGTTTTAAAAGTCATAAAAAGACTAACAAAATAAATAGAAATCCCCAACAACAATAAGCTCACTAATACGCATGGTACTTGGAAAGAGATAGATAGATAGATAGATAGATAGATAGATAGATAGATAGATAGATAGATAGATACCTTGTTCAGTAAGATACATTTAAGACTGTTTGAATGTTTTTTCATTGTTTAAAAGATATTTACTTTTTAACAGTCATGTAGAAAGGGATTAGTTTTAAAAACTAACTAAAATCCTGCTTCGTCATTGCAAAAACATAATTATTTAATGTGAATATTTAGCACTGAAATATGCATGGGTTTGCTGTACTAGTTTTTTTAATAACTGGATACCATTCACAAGTGTTAGTTTGACTTACTGTTGCTTGTATACCATATGCCTTCTCTATAATGAATACTTTCAGTGTTTTGAAAAAGACTATTTTTTTTATCTTGTATAGAAATCTCAGTATAGAATACCAAATGCAGTTTCAAGACCAGATTAGAGAGGGAGGGGAAAACCCATGAACTCCAGAAAAACAACTTAAGTGAGTAAATTTGTATTTTTATTTATCATGATGTTACTCAAAATGGTAAAGGGACTAAAACAATGTTCAAAATAAGCCATTTTAAATCCATCTAGCCTTTGCAACCCTTGCTGTTAGGGTAGCTGCAGTAAAGTATACAAAATGCATTCTTACTGCAGTTTCTGTCACCATATGCATTAAACTAAGGTAGTTGCTGATTAATGAGGGGAAGGATGCAGCAAATTCAAGGTTTTTATATTAAATTATACCACTTAATTAACAAATACACTGTTTAAAAGTAAAATTATAAAAATAGAACTCGGTTGTCTGCAAGCTTGCAGAAAAAAACTTGCACTTCAAACCATTTATTGAAAAATATTTCAATTCGTTAGTCACCAGTAGCATGTAATTTTTACAAAATCAATTGTAATTACAGTGGCATTTTTAAACTGGTTAGGCTTTCAGGAAAACAGATCCAGAACCACATGATGAAGTGTTCAGTGCTGCTTTCTTCTCAATGAACAGCCTGTAAAGAAATCACACCAGTATAGAGATGAAGAGTCCTTAAACTGTTAGACTGCCTTGGAAAATTACCCACCCCACCTAAACTCATGCAAGAAGTTTCAATTTCAGGTACCACAAGAGGTGAAGGATTAGCACTTTTGAGTCTTTTCTGTCCTCATATAAACTACATTTGTGTAGTAGCACATGGTGTAAGCACTAATATATTTACCTTTTGTCCTTTAAATGATAAACATGAATAAAATCTGGATTTGTTCTTTCAATGTTTTTAAATGCTCAGGTGTTTCCAGTGTTTTTTCCATATATCCCAGACATTGGATTGTATTTCAAGATACTGGTACTATACCAGTTATCTGTATATAATTACTGGTGGTTATTTGTTCCCTTATAATTTAGACAAAACAAATTTTGATTAAGCAACATGATCTGGGGGACTGCCTTGCAGCACTGCTGTTTAAAAACAGACAAGCCACCACTGACTAGCAGTAGCACAGAATTGCTTTAGCATGGCAGAAGTACACTACTCCTTTAATGATGCTGTTTAATGCTCTAAACTAACTTCAGAATTAGTAGGTAATATTTATTACAGATAGGCTAAAGTCAAAGCATCTAAAATCAAGTGTGTTTGATCACAATATAGCTGCTCAGCTGCCTGGCGTAGCTGTATGGTCATTTAAAAACAATCTGAAGAAAAAGATGGGAATTCAGAGCCCATTAACAATATTTTTACTAGCCAAATTAAGCAATTTGAAAAAATAAGCATTCCACTATCATCCAGAATCAAAGCTAAAATATTTTCAGGCTGTAAAGGCATAAATGCATTTATGTAAGTGGAATATGCAGGTTGCTAAACATTGCCCCTTACCTTCTGTGAGCCTGGCTTTCCCCCCAGTAGGCTGACACAGGACAGTTGAGCACCCTACACACAGAACTACTGTCTGAGCATGGCTGAACACAGTGGTGATCTTGTAGCATCCTGGAAAACAGCATTATTAAACTTCCCATGGAGTATGTCTAGCACGGTTCTTTTATTGTATGTGTAATTGAATTGGATACTCTAAATACAATGATGGATCTGTATTTCATTACACAGCATACCAAGGAAAACAAAGCAAATTTGTTTCAGGTTCATGAAGGATTCCTGTTTCACAAAGAACAGCACTCACACACACAGTGAATAAGCAAAAACAATTTTATTCAAGAAAACCCAACTAGTTACCCAACATCCCCCCATACATATCGACCTCAAGGTATGATAGACAAACCACTGAGCAGGAGGAGGGCACATAGCATGGTACCTGGGGAGAGGAGTTGGTAGGTCATAAGGCCTTCCACAGGGCGTCCCCTGGATCAAGATGTACATCAGGTCGACCTTCCAGAGCCCTCTCTCCCCACCGCAGCGGGCTACTTACAGCTCTCCTGGCAGGGGTGTGGAAATTGCTCCAGCGTCAGTGCACGCATGGCCAGCGCATGCACAGAGGCTGAACAGCATTTTTCCACCCACAGTGGCTAACAGCGATCATCCCCCCTGTTGCACATGCGTGGGGGTCTTGGGGCACCTCTGGTGGTCATTACTTCATCAATCTTCAGCTCCCTCATCCCATCCTTGAGGTGACCTTGCATTACTTCATTCCTGATATTGCTCACCAGAAACTTGCTAAGACTGGCTGGCTTCCCGATTCCCCTGTGCACCTGCACATTCCAGACATGGAAGTGAGTACTGTGCTCCAGTGCAGTGCAGCAACAGGTAGTGGTGTGCTGGAGGGCCACAACAACAGATCAACATGTTCCAGTATGGATACAACATTGTTATTGTGGTCTGAAGTACTTTTTTTACAAACATGCATATGAAAGCAGGTTAGTTAAGGAACTGTTGTGACTCCCCATATGAAAAATCAACACAGCCTGAAGGCTGACAAGCCCTAATTTGCCTGTAGTATGTCTCCTGCAGAAAAGGCAAGAAGTTGTAGATTAGCCTTCCCTGCTGAACAGAACACCACATCTAGCTAGAGAAATATTTAACCTGTAACAGTAGAACATTGCTGTTGCCAAGTCTGACACCTGTGAATATAAACACTTCTGTTCCAATCTGTGTTTGCTTTCTGTTTGATAATTGGTACACGTAAGCCATGTGCTTGGGGTGTATTCTAGAAAGGTAGCATTGTATTTAAACAAGATGACTCGCACAGAATAACTTCACTAATTTCACACACAAGACACTTTGCCTACAGATTCTAAATTCTATGACTGAAAAAAGAAAGAAATCACTCATACATGGCTTAGACAAACAGATTTTCACTACTTTGATTCTTTTCACTGAAAAGTATTTGCAATTACCCAAGAGGAATTTTTTGAGAAAACTTGTAAAGGATTTAATCTAGATGTGGATATAGCAGATAGACAAACAGATAAAGGTGAGCATAGATTCCATTTTCAGCACCTGTGGATCAGAGGGACAGATAGAATATATGTTGTGAGGAAGGTCCTCAGAAAGCTCTCTGTACAGAACTATTATTAGACAGAATACAGGTTTCTGCTTTGTTTAAATCACAAATCATAACTACACTGATCTTTGTTTGCTAAAAACTACTAACAACTAAAATTTAACCACAGCTGATGTTTTCTCCCTATGAATGTGAATTTCCACATTGATGAGTTTTTAACTGTATTTTGCAAAGGAAACAAGCCAAATCCATTTCAGTAACTAGGTAGCAGCTTCATCAACACTGAATGATACTCAGTTTGGTATTTTCAGTGCCTTGACCTAGGACTGTCATTACTGAAGCTCTCTTGCTTTGCTCTATAGATTCCTCAAACTCAGTAACCAATTAATCCAACAATAATGAAGATAACCAATGACCTACAGGCCCATCTTGATGTTAACTGTATGTTAGTATATGTGTGCATTTACACTGATTCGAGGACAGTTTTTAAAGAAAAGTCCGTGGTTTAGCCTTCAACCATGTAGTTTTTAAAAGTAACCATACTTTACTTTCAAAACATTTTAATGAATTTACTTCACTTTTAGATGGAAAACAATTTCTCAGAGCTTCTTAGAAAACTGAGCTACTAAGAAAGAGTAAGATTATAAGAAAACCTGAATACAGCAAGAAAGGAAGAAAAAAACAAACCTTATGACAGACCTCCAGAAGAGAAAATAAAAGCTAATTGTTTAAATTAACTTTTGAAAAAGCTTGAAAACACTTGTTAAAAAACCCCAAAGCAGTACACAGACTTTTTTTTTCCTCTGCAGAACAGATAAACCACATTCGGATTAAAATTAAAAGCCAGACCTTTTAAGAAGATGAACCACATACAAATTAGTTTCGTTCACTCTGTAAGATAATGGACATTTAAAATATTTACCTGGGCATTTTACATCCATAAAGTAGGAGTTTGGGTTCTGCACAAGACGTTTCTTTTTGTGCTTTCTTCTCTCATCCTCTAAGGAGGGATGCACTAGGTCCTTAGCCAGCTGGGGAGGACGAGAGGAAAAAGGCACCTTATGTTCCACGGCGCTCAGGCTGCTCGGGCAGACTGGGTGTCGCGAAACCCCCTTCGGTCTGTTCCCAAGCTCGGCGGCAGCACTAGAGCCACGAGCGTGACAGGATAGCGAGAGCCCCCTCGGGCCTTCGCTGTCGCCGGCCAGATACCGCCGTTTGCCAGTGAGTCCGCAGCTCGCCCGCCCGCTCCGCTCCTCCTCAACGCGCCCGGTCCGAAGGCCGCGGCGCGCGATGCCGGGGAGGCTTTTGTCACGCTGTGCCCCCGCATAGCTGTGGTACACGCGCGCGCACCCCGTCCCGAGAGGCCCGAGGGCAGGTGCCAGACGGGAGCAGACTCTCGTCCCAGTGTCTGTCCCGCGGCAAGGCCCGGTGGGCGCCGGTAACTACTCACAGGCATATCTGCTGCGAAACCGCCCCACCCCTTCACCGTGCGGTTCCGGCGGGCGCAGAGCCAGAACTGCTCCGGGAGCCCAGAGGATTCGGGTCAATAGTGTGTGGCGGCCGAGCGGGCTTCGCTAGACCTGGGGCGGGGTTGCGGGCGGGGCAGGGGCACCGGGACGGAGGCTGCCGCGGCGGCGGGCAGGCGGTGCAAGCGTCGAGCGGGAGTCTCATCCGCGTAGGGACGTACGTGCGAAAATGGCATTTCCCTGCACGTAACTTCGTTTGGTTACCTTTAATTGGTTAGGAAAGAGTAGGGAGAGTATGTGCACTTCAGCTAACTTCTATAGAGGATTTTTGTGTGAGTTCACAGTAATAAGCCTGCTGCTTTCTCATCGACAAAATGGCACTTATGATAAAGCAGCGGAGACCTTCTATAATGGTCATTCCAAGTGTTTATGGCCTTCAAAGACTGATGAAGCACAGCGAGAAAACAGAGTCTGAATATGATTGCAGTTCTCTCTTCAAAAAATTTGCTCATTTTTCCCTCTTAACAGATTAAGACATGGCACAGGTATTTTCAGATAATAAGTGGAATCTACAAGTCCAATCTACTACTTTTATATTAGATGCTAACTTGTCACATATGTTATTCCCTACTAAAAGACACATTGTGTGAAGTTGTACCTATGTGCATCTTCTTTCGCAGTTTCCCATCCCAGCCAAAAATAAAAATACAGAAGTATTCCTGTTAGTTATCAATTATGTGTTTAAACCGATTTAAAGAACCTATGAAAAATAAAAATATTGCACATAGTAGGAGTGAAAAAAAATATTTATAATTCATTTAGTAAGAGGTTGAGTGTTGGGTTTTTTTCAGTAAGTCAATACATATAATCACAAATACAGTCTGTGAAGACTCTTGGATTTAACCAAGCCCAGAACATTTAAAAGTGTAATTCACTAGAAGTCCAGGAAGTGGCAACAAAAGACCTTACGAAAATTGATTAGTATGAAAAGTCTTCCAAAACTTCTAATGGTCAGCCTGTTGAGCCACATCCTTTTTGAAGAGAGAACTGATGCATTTAGCAAAAATTGGTTTTAAAATTTGCCATGAACACAAGTAAAGATGCAAGTTTTATAGAGGCATATTTTTCTGATAATAGTATTCTCAAAACTGGGATGCCCTCTCCAATGCTGACACTGGACACAACTTTCAAAATACTTCCTTTCCAACCCAGATCCCTACGTTATTCTGCAAGAATAGACATGTGTGTTGTAGTGCTACAAGCACAAGCCATTATATTGCATTTTGTCTTTTCACCATCAAAACCATTGCCTTGTAACATTGTAATGCTCTGTTGTTAGCATTTTTTCCTTATGTGCTGGAGTGGTGATGACAAGCAGATAGAGGTATTTTTGAAGTTTTTCTTGTTATATCATTGGAAATTTAATCTGAAAGGCTCTGACTCATACTTTCCTCTGCATGCTGTCCTGTGAAGCTAGGAACATAAACCAGTTATCAGCGCAGAGTCAATTCTTGAGTCTTAGCTGTTCCTACTACCCTTTCAGACTTTTTCAAATATATGTTATTTATCTTAAGGTAGAAGGAAAAGGGGAGGATCTATGAAGACTGATGTTTTAGAATCTGAAACAGAATTACAGTTTTCTTTAAGAAAATACCATCACAATATACAAAGCACCACCAATGGAAAAACGGAACTTGTGAAGCGCCACCCTCTTTCACCTCTTCCTCCTAGCTGTCCCTTCTCAAATGTCTTTCCTGCAAAGAGCCTCTGGTGCTTGAGGAAGACTTTAGAGTCACAGTTTACATTAAAAATTGGCTTCTGTGGAAGAAGGGGCACACAGGATGATCTGAAAACAGGATGTGTTTTGAACATGTTCCTCTGTTTGGTTCTCTATTTTGGTTTTACTTGGAGATTCATTTCCTTTTCCTAACTGCTTGTAGTTTAGTGACCTGCTGAATGAGCCGATTCTAATGCATTACCTTCAATCTTATGATTGAAGCTCTTTTTTTTTTTTTTTTTGACCACTGAGTTTAAATTGCAAGTTAATGAGGAGATTAATGCAGTCTGTACCAAGGTGGTGGGCTGATAGAGGCAGAGCTAGATTCAGGTCTAAGAGAATGACTTGACCCTTTTGAGGCTTCTCCCAGCAGACAACTTTGATCTCATTTTAGAGAAAAGAACAGGAAACATTATCAGTCTGCTAGAATGACAACAGAGCATTTCCAAAAGCTGATTGAAGATGTTTAAAAACAACATAATGACAGTGGTAGGGTTTTGGTTGGTTGGTTTTCGTTTGTTTTCTTTTTTGTGCGTGTGTGTGGTTTTGGGGTGTTTTGGTTGGGGTTGGGTTTTTTTGTGTTTTTTTGGTGGGTTTGCTTGTTTGGTTTTGTGTTTGGTTGGTTGGTTGGTTTTGTTTGTTTGATTTGGTTGGTTGTTTTTTAGTTTTTTTGGTTTGTTTTTTTCTGCATTGGGAATGGTGGTCTATTGCTGTTTAAAAGCTGATTCTGTGTCTTTGATGACCTGCATTGTGATGGTCCCCTGCTGGGCTGGTACTACCAGCGAGGCAGCAGCAGAGTGCCTCTTGACACCCAGGGGTATTCTGTTCTGCTCCATTTGTGGCCTTCTAAACTACGTTCAAAATAAGTAAGTTCAAGTGGTACGTTTGACCTGGAATGCGCTCTGCCTGTGGTTTTAGCTGTACTGCAGAATTAAGTATTATCATTTTAATTGATTATAAAGTAATGGTGTAAACCATGTCATGTAGTAATTTGATTCAAATATGCTTATGCTGAGATAATTTAGATTAGCACTGTAACTGGAAGAAGGTACTCTTTTAGCACTACTGTAATAACAAACCTTGAAATTAGTCAGAGATTGAGTTTTATGGTGCTTTTCCTTTCTGGAATCACACTTCAAGTAGGTTTGTTTTTTTTTTTTTCCAGTAATGACTTGATTTAATCTCTTCTATATACAGCTCTGCAGCATATAAGTATGGAAAATTCATTCATTTATATCACTAGAGTAAAGGAGAGCGCTATTCTTTGTAAAGATCAGAAAAAATAAAACCTATGCATTGATCTGAACACTGAAAAGGAGGACATATCAAATGCAGTAAGTGGAAATGAGCATAGAAGTATCTGCCTGCAATAAATGACATATTTACTGGAACTGGAGAGTAAGTGATTTTTTTTTTTTTTTTTTTTTTTTTCTAAAGGGGTGTCACATGATGGTAATTGAGCAGCAATAAATTGCAGAGGCAGGACAAAACCATAGTTGTTAAAGGTATGCATCAAAACTATGATTATATTAGCTAACAGAGTCCAAAAGCTAAGGAGCAAAGCTCGTGTTAATGATTTGTAGTTAGGTGGCATTCAGGGCAAGACTGCCTCATAGGAGTATCTTTTGTAGGTTTTGGACCTGTGGATTCCAATTAGTGCCAAAAATAACAGGATCCTGGTTCTACCAACATGTTTTAAACTGTATTGTTTCTTAAACCCTGCACTTAAATAATTAAGATGTAAAATTTCCTACAATTTTGTATGCATTTTCATATCTCGTAAAGTTCATGGTTAAGTAAACAGCTGCCCCTTGAATCTGGCAAACTGGCACTTTTCCAAATCAGAACAGAATGCAATATTGCAAAGCACCAGTGTAATTAAAGAGGGTAGTAATTTGCATTATTTTTCTATAAAACTACTCTTGAGTAACAGATGGCAATTACAAACATATTGCTGCAGAGACATATGAAAGACTGTTCCATAAAACTCAAGTGAAAATTAACCCCCAAATTACTCACTTTAGTGCTGAACTATGATTGTGCAGTAATCTTCAGTATGGCTGTAATTACACTACATAGCAACTCACATCTATAAAAATACAGATATGGAGAAATGTTTCAGATAGTAGATTTTCATTGGCAATTTCCTGTAATCTGATTATTCATGCTAGTCTGAAATAATTAACCAGTTTAGTTTGCTTCAGTGCCATTATACTTACTGCAACATTTATATTTATGGATTATTGTAATAACCCATTTAACATCTAAACAGATAAACTGCTAATTATATAGTACAAAAATGAACCAAGCAGCCATGTTTCCAAATTATCCTCTGAACTGGGCAGAAGTCTCAAAGTGTGTTAAAAAAACCAAACAACAACAACAACAAAAAACGAAACAGCAATTCCACCCATCCTTCTTTGGCTGCCTTGATTCAGCTCTGTGAGATTATTGAAACATAGAAATGTCTGGGTTGGAAGGGACCTCTAGAGGTCATCTAGTCCAACCCCCCCTGCTGAGAGCAGGGACA
>JAAGNO010018593.1:0-20498 GCA_033439905.1 Ceryle rudis
TACCTTTCATTGTGTTACCGTTACTGCAACACCAGCCCCGGTCCTGCCACAGCCTCGCGGGCAGCCTGAGCCAGGGCTGGGCCCCTGGTACTGGAGCCCAGGGGATACCCCAACCGCAGGGAGCGGCCGGTGACTGGTCCCGGCTTCCGCTCGGCACCGTACAAACCTCCGCGGCCGCCGCTGCCCGACCGAGGAGCGCCGGGGAGCGCAGGCCGGCCGCGGGGCTCCGCTTCTGCCGGGCCGGAGCCGCTGTTGGCGCGGAGGGGCCCGAGCTCCGCTCCGGGGCCGGGAGCCCCGGGCAGGCGGCGGTTCAGGGAGACCGGGCCCGGGCGGGCGCTGCGCCGGAGCGGGAGTGCCGGGGCTGTCCGTGCCCTGCAGGGTCACCCCCGCCGGGCAGAAGCCAGGCCCAGGCAGGAGCGAGCAGGGCCCGGCCCCAGAGAGCTGCTCAGCGCCGGGGCTCCCCGACCGGCCGCAGCCCGCGCCCTTCAGCTGCGCCCGGGAAGCGGGACCCGGCCTGGGCCTGGAGCGCAACTCCCCGTGGGTCTGGGCCGCAGAGACCCCCGCCCGTCCCGGCTTCTCACGCGGCTTCCAGTTCTGTCACCATGCCTCGGGGCGGCCGCTCCATGCTCGTCACCTCCCCACCGGGCTCCAGCCCCGTGCCCGCCACGGCCGATCTCTCCCAGCCCCCGCCTCACACCAGCCCCTCCTACTGCCGGCCCTAGCCCGGCCCCTTCCCGCTCTCGGCCTACTTCCTTCCTTCCTTCCGCTCGGCCTCGGCGCCTTCCGCTCGCCCAGGGAGTTTGAGGCGCGTCTGCGGCAGCTCCGGGGATCGGGAAGCGGCGGCAACATGGTGGGGCGCGGGGCGACGGCGGGAGAGGGGGTCGCGGTGGGTCCGCGGCGGGCTCTGACCGTGCCTTCCTCCCCAGCGGTTCCGCTTCTGCGGGGACCTGGACTGCCCCGACTGGGTCCTGGCCGAGATCAGCACCCTGGCCAAAATCGTTAAGTGCCTGCGCCCCTTCGCTCCCGCTCCCACCCGCCCGTCCCGGGCACGGTGCTCACCTTCCCTCTCCCCCCGCAGTCCTCGGTGAAGCTGAAGCTGATCTGTGCCCAGGTGCTGAGGGACCTGCTGGGGGAGGCCATCGAGGTGAGTGGGATGCTCCGAGGGGTCACCGCCATGGGGCCAAGCATTATAACACTTACTGCTTAACTAGGATATTAAGCATTATTAGTATTAATACCCAGGTAAGGCTTATGAGCCTTAATGCTGGTAGCGAATGCGTCACATGGCTGTTGGGTGTCTGGCGTTCATCCTGACAGCCCCACGCTCTGCTCTCCCCCAGTATGAGAAGATCTTGAAGCTGACCTCGGATGCCAAGCTAGGTGAGCGCTGCTGCCCCAGACCCAGCCAGGATTTCCCTGGGGAGCTGCCCTCCAGGGACGGGCAGCTGTCTGGTAGGGGATGTGGCAGATCTGATCCTCTGTCCTGCCCGCAGAGTCAGGGGATGTGAAGGCGACCATTGCCGTCCTCAGCTTCATCCTTTCCAGTGCCGCCAAGCACAACGTGGACAGCGAGTCCCTGTCGAGCGAGCTGCAGCAGCTGGGGCTGCCCAAAGGTGGGGGGGACCCTAGGGGTGGCACCGTGGACTGGACCTGGTTGAATGTGTCAGGGCTGAGCTGGCAGCTCCCAGCATCGCCACCTGCATGCCCAGATCCAGTGTGAGATGGCAGCCATGTTGTCCCCCATCACCTCCTCTCTGTGATGTCCCTCTCCGGGGGCTTTACCGGCATTTGGCTGCAGTGGGCTGGTGTGAGTGGATGGGTTTCTCATCTCTCCTCCTGGGCAGAGCATGCCAGCAGTTTGTGCCGGTCGTACGAGGAGAAGCAGAGCTCCCTCCAGGACAGGCTCCGGGCCTGCAGCCTGAGATGTGAGTGCAGCGGCCTGGGGAGGTTTGGGGTCAGGGTCTTTCAGAGTGCCCGAGTGTGCCAGCTGACACTGCTGACCCACCCATCCATCCTAGTGAGCCGCCTGGGCTCGGTGTCCTGGCGGGTGGATTACACCCTCAGCTCCAGCGAACTGCGGGAGGTCAATGAGCCCCTTGTGCACCTGACCTTCAATGTGCAGGATGGGGAGCACGGGCAGATGGAAGCCGTCCCCATGGCCCTTTCAGCTGACAAGTTCCGGGTGCTGCTGGCAGGTGAGACCAGAGGAAGGATCCCTGGCTCTGGAGTGATGCTGCAACAGCTCCCCCCCAACTCCTTCCTCTCTCCTCAGAGCTGAAGCAGGCCCAGGCCCTGATGAACACCCTTCTGTGAGGAGCTGGGAGGTGCTGGATCGCAGGCCTGGGTGGGTAGGGGGGAAGCTGGGGGCTGCTCTCCCTGACCTCCTGCCCGTGGTGAAGCTGTCCGGAGGAGGAAGCTCTAATAAAGGTGGCGATGGCCGAGCCGAGCTGCGTCCCGCCTATTTCTTCTCCCGACAGGGGGGTTTTGCAAGCCACGGTGGTGCCGTCGTCATGGAAACGCGTGGGGCCTACAGCTCCCGGTGCGCACCGCGCTGGCTGCGCGGGCAGTGGGAGGGCCCGGGGCGTGTTCCCGGCCAGGGGGGCGGGCTGTGCGCCGTCCCTGCCGGAGCCCGTCCCGGCGCGGTCGGAGCGATGCCCGAATGCCCGGAGCTGCACCTGGCCGGGCGGTACATCAACGAGGCGTGCGGCGGGGTGGTGTTCTCGGGAGGCGTGGAGCGCTCGGCGGTGGGCAGGGGCCCGGAGGTGCCCTTCACCAGCGCGGCCTACGGCATCACGGCCGCTTCCCGCGGCAAGGAGCTGCGGCTGACGCTGGCCCCGCTGGGCCCCGGCGAGCCCCAGCACCTCGTCTTTCGCTTCGGCATGTCGGGCTCATTCCGGCTGTGCCTCGCCGCCCAGCTGCCCCGCCATGCCCACCTCCGCTTCCTCACGGGGGAGAGCCCCCCGCGAGCCCTCTGCTTCATCGACGCCCGGCGCTTCGGATCATGGCGGTTGGGCGATGCCTGGCAGCCGGACCGCGGGCCTTGCGTCCTCACCGAGTACCAAGCTTTCAGGTCAGTGTCCAGCACCCGCGGCCCGGCCCGAGGGAAGGGCTCCCCACTTTGTTTCAGCTACATTTTTTGTTTTGTTTTGTTTTATTTTTACATCCCTGATTCCTTGTGCAGGGAGAACGTGCTGAAGAACATAGATGACAAGGCTTTTGACAAGCCTATCTGTGAGGCCCTCTTAAACCAGAAGTTTTTCAATGGAATTGGGAATTACCTCCGCGCTGAGATCCTGTACAGGTAAGGTGGGCTGAGCATCTGCTTACTTGCTGTGGAGGTTTGATCCCCAGAGCTTGACATCTCCTTGGCTAAGCCAGCTGGGTGTCCTCTGCCTGGAGGACATGGGCAGGTGCCAGGACTGCGAGTTCAGGCTTGTGTGTAACAGATGGACTCTCTCAGGTTGAAGATTCCTCCATTTGAAAAGGCTCGGACTGTGCTAGAGGCCCTGAAGGATCAGGAGCAGGCAAGGAGGAAGAAGGTGGGGAACTGCTGCTGCTTTCACAGGCTCAGAAAGGGGCATGTCTCCAGACAGATGCCATACCAGGGATTTGTTTGACTGGGAAATCTCAGCAGCTCCCTTGGGTCTCAGGAGGCTCTTGCGTACAGAGAGCCAGACTGAGCTGCAAAACATTCCTGATTTGGGTTTTGGTGCAGCAGAAGTGGTGGTTGTTCAGTTTGCTTCCAGCCCAGAGTCTGGGTTCAGACGAATGCCCAGCACTGGCTGCGCTTTGGGGCTTTGCTGGGTGCAAAGCTCTGGTTCAGATTTGCTGTTTCAGGCTTGTTCCAGGCCAGGGTTTGGGGCCAGTTTCAGTTCATGTTTGGTTCCTCGCACGGGTGAGGCAGAACACCCTCACAAGCCCCTTGCAGAGCTCCCACAGCCTCTGCCAGTGCCACTGTCAGGCGGGATTTGCTGCTCCAAGTCTTTGCCAACCCGACAGCAGGCAGATTCCCTTCACAACTGTAACACTTGTTGCATGGGATACTTCTCCTCAAGCATTTTTCTGTCCTTTGCCATAAACGGCCACGTCTGAGCACATCTGCCCCTCCAGTGGAGCAGCAAACAGGGCGCAGCACTTCTGGCACCTCACGCGTGCGGTGCTTGTTTGCATGTGGCAAGGATGACTGGCTGTGACAGCTACCCAGGCACATGCCCGGGTGCTGTGCTGGTGCTCGGCTGTGCCCAGCTTCTGCCATCAGGAAGCCTCCGGGTGTATTTGGGGTGGGTGAAGAGGAAGGGGTGAAGGAAACTAACACCTTGCAAGCTGAAAATCTCTGGGGAAGGCTGCAGACAGTGTCTGCAGGGACTATATCATGGCCTCAGGGGAGAGGAGGTGGCTATTATAAAGGGGGCTGAAAACAAAACTGTACAGCTTGAGGACTGTTTTTACAAACTGCTGGTGTTCTGTTTCATGCCTGTGTAGCTGTGAGGAATGTGCTAATGCACAGTTCAAAGCGTACAGCTGGGTGAGCTCACGGCTGGCACAGTAGCATTTGGCTGTTGTTGGGAAGAGAGCCTGAGGAGGCTGGGGTGGCTGGCAGGTGAATTCCCTCCCCTTCTCCACCCCTGCAGGATCCTTCCCTAACTCTGAGCAAGAAGCTGAAGCTGATGCGGGAGAACCCAGATCTCCTGAAGCTGTGCCACACTGTGCCCATGGAGGTCATTGCAACAGGTGAGGCGACAGGACAGGGACAACAGGGGACGGTGGGGAGGCCTGGGCTTGGCATTCCCAGCCCTCCTGTGAGGGCACCCTGACGCTTGCGAGGGCACCCAAGTCGCTGTTTCCTCTCTACTTCTGTCCTTTCCCTCTTTCCCTTCCCAGAGAAAAACCTCTTGGATCCAGATCACTCAGATAACTACGCTGCGTTCAAGAACTGGCTGCAGTGTTACTTGGTGCCTGGCATGAGCTCCTTGCGTGACCGCAATGGCAGGACCATGTGGTTCCAGGTAGGAGCCTGGGGTCACTGGGCCTGGGTGGCCACCCCCCACTCCTCCAAGGTGACATCAGCTCATTTGCTGCTTCGTGAGACACCCCCCACCCCCAACACAGCATAATGCTGGGGGTCTCCCTCTGCACCAGACCAATGTGACCTCTGGATATGGAGGTGACAAGGACCCCCCCCCCGTGGTGGCCAGCCAGCCAGAGGATGGTGGGCAGTCTGGAGGAGAGAGGCTGATGTCAGGGACAGGGAGCTCAGGTGGTCTGGCAGCCCTTTTCTTCCCACCCTGTTTCCTGTGTCTGGGTGAGGTGCTGTGGTGGAGCCTTGTAGAAGGAGTATGGGCTGACAGGAGAGTCCCCCAGGCCCATGGTGAGCAGAGCAAGCTCAGCTCAACTTCCCCGGGAAACATGGCCATTTCCCTCTCACTGTCTTAGCTGTGGAGAGGAGAAAGGGCACGGAGTCTGCTACCGCTACCTGCGGAGTGACTCAGCCCCTGCCAACGCTGTCGCCTTTTTTGCAGGGAGAGCCTGGCCCCATGGCTCCCAAAGGTGAGTGTTCGCTCTCCTCCCTCCGGGACCCACTCTTGCTCGGGGAGGGCTGGAGCCCAGGAAGCCCCCTCTCCTTGAGGTGCTGATGGGCCTGTGACAGCTCGTGGCACTGGGGAATGGAGCCTGCTGTGCCCAAGACTTCCTACCTGCACACTCACTGGCCTGGGCACCTTGCATGGTGCTTTTCCCGGCCAGCACCTATGCCCCCTTCCTCACTTGGCTGCTGGGAGGCAGAGGGTGTGCTCTTGCTGGGGTGTGAGCCTGTATTTTGGCAAGGGAGGGAGTCTGGAGGGGGAGTAGAGAAGCCTCCTCAAGCCCTTCCTCTACCCCTGTGCCCTCAGCACTCAGCTCACACATCACCCTGCACAGTGTACCTGACAGGACACTGTGCTGGAGCCTGTCCCTGGGGGTGCAGTCTCTCTCTGCCTCATCTCCCCCTCACCCCACCTAACCTGGGAACATCTCCTCCTGCAGGGCAGGTACCCCGCAAGAAACGCGCTCAGCTGAAGGCAGATCCTGAGGCTCCAACCCCCAAGGTAACAAGCTTTGTGGTCCTGGCTCCTGCTAGGTCTAGACGCTGCTGTCGTCCCTGTGCCTTGAGCAGGCTGCTCCCAAATTCATGATGGGGCTCCTGCCTGGAGTTTCTCATGACCTGGTGGTCCAAGGACACTTCTGCTCAGCTCCAGCTCCAATGTCCACCCAGGTCACCACACGTGCCTCAAAACGGCGCCCCAGGGCTGCAGCGAAACCCCCAAAGTCACCTGAAGAGGAGGAGGAGGTGGGTGATGAGTCAAGGAAGGGACGTGCTTGCAGGAAGAGGAAGACGACCACTGCTCTGGCCTTGTCTGAGCCCAAGATGCCGGTCAAAGCCAAAAGAAGCCTCCGGATATCTGCACGACAGGGCAGAGGTGAGGCTGGCAGCCCCTGTGGCTTTCAAACACCGCAGGCAGGGGCTGTGGGAGTCCACCCTCCTATTGAGGGCACGCCAAAGGCAAGAGGGGAGCTTTGTGGAACAAAACCCGACCCCCTCTCACCCTCGGACTTCTCATTTTCCTCTCCCAGGTGCAGCTTCTGCTGTGTGAGGACCACACACAGCATTTTAACTTCCACAAGAGGAGCTCAGGAATGGCCCAGCTGGCGGCCTGGGTTATTGTTGGGGAGAGAGGGGGCTGCTCTGCCCCTCTGCTGATGCCTGCTTGCTGTAGCTGCATCCTGCCAGTGTGGGGAGGAGAAGCTGGGCTTGGTGACGGGGCTGATTTATCCAGCATCTTCCTGCTGTCCCCAGGCATTTGAGGGGGATATGGGTCATGGACCACATATTGTGCTGGACTCTGACCCTTCCCTCTGCCTAAAAGTGTATTCCCTCTTCCTTTCCCTCTTCCCTTTCTGGCTGCTGCCTGGATCACTGTTTTTAGCTGACTAATAAAAGTATTTTTGTGTAGAAATCACTGTGCTAAGGATAGTCCCTCTGGGCCAGAGGGACACAGAGAGCCTCTTCACCAGAGGGGCCGGAGTAGGCTTCCCCTTGACCTCACCCCCCCAAATAAAGGTAAGCTCTGCCTCCCCCGTCCCAGGAGCAAAGTCCTGCCGAGGAGGATAATATGAGAGCAGCAACTACAACAGAGGCCCACGGAGGAGGCAGATCTGTGCAGTTATCTGGAAATAAGAAAACAGGTTAGAGCTTGTTGCCCTGTAATTCTTGGGTTTACTTGTGTTCCCTTTCTGCAAGGGCAGTGCAAGAGGCTGGCGAAGGTAAAGGGGAATGACTGCAGTGTGTCTTGACACTCACTGCTCTGGTCCAGCCACGATGAAGACCGGGACACAGGAACCACTGTGGAAAGATGCTGCTCCCCAAACCCCCCTGGGGTTAGAGCAGAGCCCCTGTGGGGCCAGCCAGCCTCTCCCACAACCTTGCCCACACTTCAGTGAGCTGGGAACTCGCTCGGGCCCTCCTTCCCTCGGTAGGCGGGGGGAAACTGTCCCCCTTTCTGAAGAATGTGTTTGTTCTCCGATGCTGCTCTCCAACGGCTGAGTAGGAGGCTCTTCCATGGAACCGCTGCCTTCTTGCACAGCTCTTGAGATCAGGGAAGCCTCAGGCCGCGATTTGAGCTCACTGCGTTGGTCCAGATGGATGGTGTCGCTGCCTCAGGACAAAGAGGACGGAGAGCACGTGGAAGGGTGTGAAGGAAAGCCTCACGCCCTGCTGCTCCAGCAGCAGGTGGCCCTGGGCCACGGGCTGCTCCAGGAGGTCGCAGCTGGGGAAGAAAGCAGTGGGTGAGGCTGATGTGGCCAATCTCCATCCCCACAGGTGCCCAGCCCTCCCCTGCGGACTTACAGCATTGCCTCCTTAACAGGGAGGGAGGTCTGGAGCCAGGCGACAACGGTGCTGCCATGCGCCTCGTACAGCCTAACCACCACAGCTTCGGGTCTGTCCTCAGCCTTTAGGGGAGTTCAGACAAGTAAGACACAGACAAAAGCATCCTCTCAGGATACAGCCCAACCCGTGATTGCAGCAAAATGGCTCTGCCTGTGCCCATGCATATTCCTGACCTGCTGCAGTGCAGCACTCATGACTGTGGCTGCAGTACCCACGTACAGAGAATCCCAGACTGATGGGGGTTAGAAGGGACCTCTCGACATCATCTGGTCCAACCCCTTCTCCAGCAGGGTCACCCAGAGCAGGGGGCCCAGGATCGCATTGTACAGGCAGGTTTGGAATCTCTCCAGAGAAGGAGACTCCACAACCTCTCTGGGCATCCTGGGCCAGGCTCTGCCACCCTCACAGCAAAGAAGTTTCTCCTCCTGTTCAGGTGGAACCCCCTGGGTTCCAGTTTGTGCCCATTGCCCTTTGTCCTATCACTGGGCACCACTGACAAGACTCTGGCCCCATCCTTTTGCCCTCGCAGGGACCCTTTAGCTCTTGATAACCATTAATCAGATCCCCTCTCAGGCTGTTCTCCAGCTGAACAGCCCCAGGGTTCTTGACCTTTCCTCAGCACAGAGATGCTCCAGGCCCCTCAGAATCTCTGTAGCCTCTGCTGGACTCTCTCCAGTAGTTCCTTGTCTCTTTTGAACTGGGAAGCTCAGAACTGGACACAATACTGCACTTGTGGCCTCACTAGGGCAGAAAAGAGGGGGAGGAGAACCTCCTTTGACCTGCTGACCACACTCTTCTGAATGCACCCCAGGAGACCATTTGCTTTCTTGGCCACAAGGGCACATCACTGTTTTGTGGTGAACTTGTCCACCAGGACTCACACGTCCTTCTCACAGAGCTGCTCTCCCTCATCACTGGTGCAGGTGCCTACCTGGGCAAGCAGAGAGGTGTGCGAGCACCTCCTGTCTTCACCTCTCAGGACATGCAAACCAGAAGGGTCACTGTTTCCGCTCAGCTGAGCCTGCCTGTCACCAAGCATGGGGGAAAGAGCAAGTGATGCTCATCAACCACAGTTTAACCCATCTGCCCCAGGAACTTGCCTGCTTGATAGTCTCCAGCACAACTGCAGGTGTGCTGACAGAAAAGGCACTCCAGGCAGGGCACTGCACAGAGCGTTCTGGGACCACGTGGAGGGGGAAATTCAAGTTGTAGGCATGCTGGATCACACCAGCATCCTGGAAGGACCCTGTAACACAAGAACCTCTAGAGAGCGTCTACACATGCACAGCCAGAGATATGCTGACCCTAAGGGTCTCCATCCTGCACAGCACCACAAGGTCTGGCTCTGCCCATCACTGCTCACCTAGGTGAGGCATCACAGCGTAGGTGAACTGGTGGTGTGCCATGTCAGCCGTGGCATCAGGGGACTTGGGTGACCTCAGCCTGAGGCAATAAGAGGTAGGTGAGGCTGGTATCTCAGCAGCACCCTCTGTCACCCAGTGCAGAGCCAGAGGAGTGCTGTGACAAGAAGACTGCCTTCTGTTGTGACCCCAAGGCTGGGCCCTGAGGTGGAAGCCAACGTGCTGCTGGTTTCTGGCAACAGCAAACAGACCCTGAGGCTAGAAAATTTGAAGGATGTTTTCCTGGGACACTTGTGGCTGATGCAGTCAAACTGTAATATGTAGAGTTTCCCTTAGCTTTGTACACATCCCTAACACTGCTGTTCCTTCCCTCTTCTTAAGCCTCCCCTCCTTGGGTATGTTTTGGCTAGAAGCAGAAAAATTACTTGATGCAAATGTGGATCTGATCTCTCCTGAATTATCTATGAGCATAACTCAAAGGAATTACATTATCTTCATCAACTGTAGTTAAGTCACCCAGAAGTTCTCAGGTGACAGCCAGCCACGTAGGCCAATCCCAGACTATTTTCTTATGAAGTGTGATCATTTAGGACCAAGTGTTGCCTTGACTTCCAAGAGACACCTCAGAAGACAACAGAGGTTGCTGCAGCTTCACCCTCAACCCAACCTCAACTCACAGCGAGAGGCTGAGGACATTCCCATGGGCTGATGCCCCATATTTGCAGTCATTCAGTAGTGCCACCCCAAAGCCGTGCTCGGAGAGATCCATCCACTTGTGAGCCCACACCTGCAGGATGCACCAAGGGACGTATTCACCACCTACAGCTACTGCCTGGGAGCAAAAGCAGCCCCAGCACGGGAGGAGCAGTTCAGTCTTAGGCCCAGACCGCCTCCCCTCTCACCTCAAATCGAGCCCAGTCCCAGGACGTGTTCCAGTGCGTTGGCCGTTGCAGGTGTCCAAACTGGATCTCATAGGTGGCATTTGTGCTCCGGACCTGCACGGGGAACTCCACCTTCAGGAACTTGTGAGCCTCCTTCCACTCAACCTAAATGCAGTAGGAAAAGGTTATCACCATGGGGGGCTGACAGGCAGAGGCTGTGCTTATCTATCATTCCCCGGCCAGACCAGGCACAATAAAACCACTCTGGAATCTGAACACAGATGAACCAGTGGCTCTCCTCCACCCACCTTAGGGCTGCCTTCCCTTAAGGCAAAGGGGGACAGGCACTAGGGGGTCCAGGGAAGGAAACAGGAAAGGGAAGGTAACTTGGACATGAGGTTCAGCCCCCCCAGGGCTGTGCCTGCCCAGCTCAGATGTTCGTACAGTGCAGCAGCTGTTGACCAAACCTGGGTGAGGAAGTGGAGGTACGGGCACATGGCATCCAGGATGATCTCCTGGGTTAAGGTGCTCTTTTCCCCGATCTGCAGAGAGAAGCTTGCACTTCCCCGCAAGCCCCCAGCCAGGCTGACTTCCAGAGGCTTCAGCAGCATTGTCACTGGCTTCCTAGAGAAAGGGACAAAGGTAGAGCCAGTCTCAGATCCAGGTTCCAAATTCCAGTCCAGCCTCCCATGCACGCGCATCTCCAGAGCAAATGGTCTGTCACAGCTTTTGTTCCACCTACAACTTACAGGCAGGCAAGAACCTCAAAGCAAAGTCAAACCTCAAGTACTGCACATGCTGCTCCTCTACCTGGTTTCCAAGTGATAATCCATCACATCCCAGGCATCCCAGTACAGAGGAACATCATCAAAGAGTGCAAACTGGTTGGCATAGCAGCCATCTGGGACTGACTCTCTGGAAAAAAGTGGAACAGAGAAACAGCAGCGTAAGAACTGGCAGTAGAGAAGGGAGTGCCGTGAGAAGAAAACCCAAGAGAGGTTTGAGGAGCTCAGTTCCAGTAAGTGGGTGATAGACACACCTCTGGGAATCCACCAGCCGCAGTGAGGTCAGGCGCCCCACTGTATCCAGGCAGACTGCGATCACCCCATTGTCCATGGTGATGGAGCCATCCTCCTTGAGGGAAAAAGGACAGAAATGGATTGCACGGACACACCTGCGGGAGTTGAGTGCCCCCACCACAGATCTAGTTGCTGCACGCTGGATTCCCTTGATTTCTCCCCAGTCAACCTCTGAAGCAGGGTACACCGATTTGAGAACCACCACCACTGTGCTCACCTGTTTCCTCACTGCCACAGGCTGAGGAGGCAGCAATGGCTCCCTCACTGAAGCATAGCCCATGCTGGGGACAGTCACCAGAGCTGGAAAGCAAAGAGGTTCTGCTCCAACACCTGCCCCAGGCCTAACCCCAAGTCATGCTGTGCCACCCTGCTGCTCTCACATCAGACCTCCAGCTTCCTCTCATACCTTCCTCCTCTTCATCCATAGTTCAGGAACAACTGGAAATTGGATAACCGTCCCAAGGAGCGATTTGACAAGTCAGTAAACCCTCCCAGGGCAGGGAGAGGCTGAGTATTCCTTTGCTATCTGCCTCTGCCCCTGTAAAAATTCTGATGCAAGTTCTCCCCAAGTCAGACATACCTAAAGTCTCTGTTCCAGCTGGTCCAGTCCTGGAGATCACCTCAGTCCGTTCCCACGGCAAAGTGTTCAACACGAGGGTGCTACCGGAGCTCCCTGGCTTGGGCTGCAGCAGTTCTCTGCACAAGGACTTCACTGCCTCCTCCTGTAGCTGAGCACCAGCACTGCGGATCTCTGAGCAACAAAAGGGCCCCAGTTGGACCCAGACAGGGTGTTTCTCACATCTGAGAGAGTTTCTGGCACTCCATGCAATGTACATGCACTTTAGCTACTTCCCAGCAACAATTACTAATTATCAATAATATTAGTAAGTGATTAAAGTTTATAATTATTCTTAACTTTGTTATTACACGATTATAATAAGGTATGCCAGCTCAAGTGGAAAACTGCAATAATAAAGCTACTGCAAGTGCCTGTGGGCAGGCAGAAGCCAACCTTTGCTGGGGTCTATGCTGGCATGCCAGCAGCAAGCAGGGAAGTCAATCACTCAGGGTGTTTTTTAATCCCTTGGCTAACAATTCCCTGTTGAGTTAGCCCTGTAACAGACACAGTCCGGCACGGGTTGGGCCCACAGCGCCTGGTAGCCCAGAATGGAAACCTCTGCAGCCCCACCAGGCACAACCCAACAGAGAAGTTCCCTGGCAGTCAGACTCCCTGTTCACCTGCATAGTATTGCAGGGCATCCTCCACCACGAGCTGGATACAGCTGCCCGGCAACACATCATGGAACTGGTTGAGCAGCAATAACCTAAAACACGAGAACAGAAAGCAGGTGAGGAAGCAGAGGAGAGCACTGGATTTGTTCTGGCTTACCGAGCCCTGTTTGCAAGATGAACAAACTTTATTCCTTATCGCTGCCGTCAGCCAACATTTGAGAAAAGGACTGTTTCCACAGCATCCTTTATATCCCTTTATGGGAAGATGCTTAGGGCTTGTCAACTGCCATCTGAGTAAACTACAAGCACTAATTTTTTATCCCTCAGGGCCACCAGGTATATTGTTGCACAAGTTCAGACAAGTCAAAACTGTCAAGGAAGATGCTTAGGAGCTGGGGAGTGGTACCCCAAGAGCAGCGAGCTCTCCTGCTGAAGTCCCCAGCTGCATCATCTCCTGGTACCACCAGCACTCCTGTAGGGCCTCACCTCCAGAGGTGCTGCAGCTGCCTGGCAGGATACTGGAACATGCTGTCCCACGCCAGGGCCAAGGCGCTGAGGACTTCAACATCGTGGAGTATTCGCTCACACTCCCGATTCCCCTTTTTTATCTGGTGCCAAAGCAAGCAGAGAAGTAAGACACTTAGGAAATTGGTATTCTAGGAGGGGATCTCTCCCACCAGCAGCAAAAGCCCAACTCCAGTGCAGGAAGGTTGGTTATTTGTAGATGTCGTGAGTTTGCCATTACCAGCGAGTTATTTTTTGCCACAGATGGAACTGCAACTGCCAGCCCAGGACAAAGCTTCCCCCACCTCTGTTCTCACCTTCCTCCCCTTCTCCTGATTCTTCACCCAAGCTCTGCAACTATCTGCTAAAGTGAAGGATGTGCCAGCTGTTGACTGAGGGGGAGCTGCTGTGTCTAGGCTTCTTCCTCACCGCTTAAGAAAGTCTGACAGTTTTGGATACAAGGTGGCTCCCACTGTTGACACCTAAAGGGCCCTGTCTGAGCCCTGGAGCCACCTGAGCAGCGGAGAAGTGAGAAGGGCCACATTGCCCCAGGTGCAGAGAGACCACTGTCCCCATCCTGTGTGCACAGTCACCTGGGCTTGGGTGGTGTATGTGCCATTGTGCAGCTCGAGGAAGAGCTCTCCCACCCAGGTGCACAGCTGCGACGACTCCTTCTCCAGGACAGAAAAGAGGAGGTCAGGAGTGGAGAACTGAACCCTGTGGGAGAGATGCACAAACAGTGCTGAGCCAGGAGAGAAGCCTGTGACACAGCTAATGGGACATCTTGACCAGAAAAGTGACAGCCCTGGAACCAAGGCCTCAGAAACCCCAACGCAACCACACACAGCATTTCCCCCAACCTCCTACTGCGCCCTGCCACTCTGTGCTGCCTGCCATAGAGATCTGGACTGCCTAGGTTGGGTCTGACTACCAGGCATCGCTGCTGGACTGACCACTCACCCCATGGGTCTACCATGGGCTCACAAATAGTTCACGATTGCCTCAAATAACCATTCTTACAGCTCTTGATGATGGAGAGACTATCTCCCTGACAAACCTTCCTTGCCCTGTTCGCTCCCTGCCCCCCTTCACACACCCTTTCTTCTGGCATGGCTGAAGGCCAGGCCCAGCTCGGCTCAAAGTAAGTGCTCCTGCAAGGACAGAGGAAGGCAGCTCTCCTCTCACCTTGGCAGCCCATCCGTGTCACTCATTCTCTTAATCCTGTCCACCATCTGCTGTGTGGGGCCCCCTCCTCCATCCCCAAAGCCAAAGAGAAAAGCGCTGTGGTTCACACGGCCTTTGTCCTTGTTGTTCTTCACTGTTTTCAGCATCTAGAGGGATTTTTAGACAGATGCAATCCGCATGCGCTCAGCCCCAGCTCCCCACAAGAAAGCCAGGTCAGCTTTTAGGGTGTAAAGCTCAGTCCTGCCCCTCTTCCCCAGCCCAAACTGACAAAATCAGGCACAGACACATCTCAGAGGCAGGTAATTGACTGCCAGGCACCCAAAGAGCCTTTGTTCAGCAATGCCACCAGCTATCCCACTCCCTTCCCAGGCAGTGCCCTCTTCTAGCAGCCTCAGAGCTGGCCTCAATGGGGCAGCACTTCATGTGCAGGTCTGGCAACCTCACTCACCTCCTCCACTCGCCCCTGCATCCCATAGGAGTCACCAGGGGGGAAATGGGTCAGGACCCTGGAACCATCAATGCCTTCCCAGAAAAAGGTGTGATGCTGAAGAGAAGCCAAAGGAAAGCATGGTGTGTTGTACAGCACACCCTGTATGACACAGGGCCAAAATGCTAAAGCACAGCCCCACTCTTCCCAGGAGTTCCCAAAAGGAACTTTCTGGTTGTGCCAGTACCAGGAAGACATAAATTCACCCTTAGCTCAGCTTTTCAAGGCTCCCAAGCTCCTCTTGGCCAGAACCCTTGTCACCAGGGACAGGCACTTCAGAGACCCCTGAGGATTCAGATGGGGCCTTCACTTCCTCTCCCCAGGGCTGCAGGATTCCCGGACAGATCAGGGCAAGGGGACAGCTACACAAGGACAGAAACCGCCACAAGGGCAGAGGAGAGCAGAGGAGAAGCTGGGTTTGTTCTGTTAGACGTGCATGCAAGTCACAGCTTCACGTCTGGAAGCAGAAGGAATTTGTAGGTCGGGGCCCAGCAGGGATCTCTAACCACATCCTTTCTCTCTCATAATGCCTGACAGGACATTGCTACCACCATAATCTGGTGGATTCTGAAAGAAGAGCTGGTGTCAGCTGAGCTGAAGGACTGGCTCAACCTGTGGAACCAACAGGTCCAGCCCTGCAGACAGACTCTAGAAACTGCAAGTCCATCCCCCCAGGAAGAAGGGAAGCACGGCTCACCGGGAAGGTGTTCACCAGGTTCCAGCTGAGCTTCTGGGTGAGGAACCGCCTGATCCCACAGCCACGCATCAGCTGAGGCAGCTGGGCTGAGTACCCAAACGTGTCTGGCAGCCAGAACTGGGAGCAGAGGTAACAGCAGCAGAGAGACATGTGAGTCACAAAAAAAGCAGGCCAAGGTGAGGCACCACAAATAGAGACACCCTGACACATAGCAAGAGGTAGAAGGAGATGGAGTGCCAGGAGGCTGTGCTGGAAAAGAGCTGAGTACCTCCAGGCAGATCTGCCCAAACTGCTCCTGGAAAAACCGCTGTCCCTGGAGGAACTGCCGCACCATGGACTCCCCGCTGGGCAGGTTCCCATCCTGGGGGTAAGGCAGAGGAAGCCCCTGTGGTAAGGCCAGCACTGGGGAAGGGGAGGTCTTGGAGCACCCCATTCCCATACACCGTCATCCTGACCCAACCGATCGCAGATCTGGAAGGATCTGAACAGAGCTTGGCAGAGGGTGGAAAGAGGAACAGAGCTCAGCCAGCCAGAGCACAGCTCCTTTCTCAGGGAAGGAGATAATTTAGGAGTGGGATGGTGGGTTTTTTTGAGGCTAGACACTGTAGACAGCTGCTGTTTTCTGGGGCCAGGGAACATCACTAACCAGACCTGCTCAGTAAAGGCTCTGCTTTCCCCATGTAGTGTCAGGACTGGTCCCAGAGGGATGGCACAGGGAGGGTGAGGTGAGCCAGGCTCACCATGCTTCTCACCATTTCCACCCAGGTCCCTCCGACTGGAATGAATTGCCCCTTTGCCACGAAGTCCCGAATCTGTGCATAGAGCCCGGGGTACCAGCTCCGCACCCACTCAAATTGCTGCGCCTGCCAGAGCGGAGAGACCAGCCTCAGCTCCCACATCACTTCACGCTCAGGTCCCTCCTCTCTGCAACTGCTCAGGACACTCCCCATCACCCCCTGCATCTCCTTAAGTCATGCTGGAGAAGTGCCCCAAGCAGAAGCAGAGCTCCCCAGAGGGAGATCAATCACCTGGGAGCAGGCAAAGGTCAGCTCCGGGTTGCGCTCCATCAGATGAACCACCGTGACCCAGCTCCGAGCACACTTACGGATGGTCTCCTCATACGGCCAGAGCCAGGCTGTGGGGACAGACATGTGACCCCACCATGGTTATTACCCAGCACAAGCTCCTTTGGTAACAGGGCTGTGCTACCTTTCATGGATCAGCTGGGGAAGGTGCTAGAGCAATACACTGCCCTTTGACTAAGTGCCCAATGGCAACACAGGCTGAAGGCTCCAGCCCCTGCTTCTCCTGCTGCCTTATTGGAGTGGGGCCAGAGAAGGCCACAGCAATGATGGGAGGGCTGGAACCCCTCTGCTGGGAGGCCAGGATGAGAGAGTTGGGGTTGTTCAGCCTGGAGAAGAGAAGGCTCAGGGTAGACCTTCTTGGGGCCTTCCAACACTTCAAGGGGCCTGTCAGAAAGATGGGGACAGACTTCTGAGCAGGGCCTCTTGGGACAGGACAAGGGGTGATGGTTTAAACTAAAAGAGGGGAGATTTAGACCAGAGAGAAGGAAGACACTTTTGAAACTGGGGGTGGTGAGACCCTGGCCCAGGTTGCCCAGAGAGGTGGTCAATGCCCCATCCCTGGAATCATTCCAGGTGAGGTTGGCCAGGGCTCTGAGCTCACCTCTGATCATTGGCCCCATCAGGGCTCTGCATGGAGTGAGGCAGACATGTTTCCCTGTCTCAGGGACAGACAGAGGCAGCACAGAGGTCCCTTTCCCTTCCCCTGAGGCACTGTAGCCAGCGCCTGGAGTCCAAGGGCAGCCAGCCCTTGGCCTCCCCTTGGGCAGCACATCCTGGCCTCCAGGTCAGCAGAGGGAACACTGTGCTGCTCTCACCAGAGTCAATGTGGCAGTGCCCAATGGCGTGGATGGTGTGCTGGCTCTCGCCATTCCTCTGTCTGAAGATGGCTGCAGCCAGGTCACGGGCAGCGGGGAAGGTGGAGGGGTCCGTAACGTCACATATGTTGACCATCTGGTTGGCTGTGTACAGTGCCTGGAAACTCCTCTGGTTTTCCTCCCCGAGGAGCTGGGGTTGGGAGTGATAACAGCTTGACTTGAAGCTTGGCACATCCTTTTGGCACCAAGCAGTTCTCTATACCAGCTGAGAAAGCCACCTGCCTCAGGGAGAACCCACTACCTCCTTCCGACATCTGATTCTGCCAGTGGTGCCAGGTAAACATCACATCCCTGCTTCACAGACACAACCTTACAACTTCACTCGCGTGCCCTCTAAAACCAGGTTACACATAAACTCATCCCAGGGGGTTCTGGTCTAACAGATCCTGCCTCGGAGCAGAAAGTGGATGAAAAAAATACCTACAGCTTTTCTCTGCTCAGTTTTCTCCTACTCTAGACAATGTCACTTGTGTTACAGCAGCAGGAACAAACATTTGTTCCTCCTGGTGGGCAGAGACAGGTCGCAGAATGGTGGGAGGAGGAGATATAACAACATTGTGGAAGGAGGTGGAAAGGGAGAGAAGGGAGAGGGGAGAAGCAGCTCACAGACCTTGGCCATGTCCAGCAGTATTTCCAGATCCACCAGCAGTTCATAGACATCCCTGTTGAAGATGACCAGCTCAGCCTTGCTCAGGGTGAACCTCCTGTCAGGGTCCGGAGGGGCAATCATACTGCCTTTGCCAGCCCCAAAGAGACCATTACAGGCCAGTTCCACATACAGCGTCAGACTGGAGTGAAAAAGGTAGACATAAGGGAGAAGAACACAAAGAGCTGGCCATGAATGTCCTGGCTCTGGCCAGGCTGACCACCCACCTGTGGGGCTCTGACTCTTTCAGGCTGCTTGTCAGGATATAGCTGGTCTTCTCACCTTCCTTAGTCAAACCCTGCATGGGAAAACCAGCACTTCAACACACATCTTCCAAGGTCCACAACAGTGGCTGGATGAGCAGGAAAAGACACATCTAGCTGGATGGAGGAACCTGGTCCCTCATCTTGGGGGACACTGCTTCCCACAGGAACAACCAGCATGGAAACTGCTGCTGCCCCAGCAGTAACACAATCCCTGTGGGGCCTGGCACAGAGGAGGGCAGGCTGCAAAAGTCACCTGAGCCACTCCACCACCCCACAGCAGGACTGAGGTTGACGCACATGACAAGCGTCTGTCCCGCTGTTCTTGCTATGTCAGGCCCAGTCCTTGATTGTCCTTCTTCCAAGACAGATTTGCTAACCCATAAGCAAGGGGTTTTCGGCTGTTACTGGTTTGTAGACCAGAATTTTAACTCCTGTCGGGGGCAATCTCTAGAAAACAGACGCGACCCCACCACCAGCAGGATTGCCTTTCTGGGCTGAACTCTGGAAACCTTCTGTGGTCCAACAGCACAGTCCACAAACCACGAGAGCAATTCGCTCTCCCACTCCACGCATCAGACTCTTCACAAACATTGCCCTTCTCCACACGACAGTTTTCCCCACATTTAAAGCCAGTTCTCCTATGGACTCGGAGGTTACCACATAAGGATAAACAACTCTACAACAACATATCCTTCTTCTGTTTTGTTTCGTGACCACTCTGTCGAGATCTGCAACTCTTCTTGGCTTTCCCCGTTTGGTCCATATGTTATTTTACACCCCCCGACATGTGCAGGCACTCACAAAATCATAAGGGTTGGAAAGGACCTCTAGGATCATCGAGTCCAACCTTCATCCTGACATCTCTCTATCCATTAGACCATAGCCTCAAGTGCTACATCCACTTGCTTTTTAAACACCTCCAGGGATGGCGACTCCACCACCTCCCTGGGCAGCCTGTTCCAGTGCCTAACCACTCAGTGAAGAATTTCTTCCTAATATCTAATCTAAAGCTCCCCTGACTCTGAAACTCTGAAAAGGATCCAGTAGAGACAACCACTCGAGGTAGCAGAGTGCCTGGCACAGCTGACACAGTCCTCATCCACGGCTCCTTACCTGGACAGGCTGGGCATCTCGCCACACCATGCCCTCCCCATCGCTCTCCCAGACGAAATGCACTTCCCGCCCTGCCCATGCAGGGGGGATGCTCAGCTCCACCTTAAACCAGCAGGTCTCCCACCTGGAAAAACAGCAGGCAGCAACCTCAGCCCACCATGAGACCTTTGCCCAAGGGAAACCACATTTCCTCAGATCCTCCATGGAAAAAGCAGAGTGGGGACAGCAAACGAGTTTGAGGTCATTGAAACATGATGATGCAGCCTGTGCATCCAGACCTGCTCTGCCCTCTGCCCCGCAGACACGACTACAAAGAGGAGCTCTCAGAAGAAAACAGAAACCTGGCTCTTCACTCCCCTTGGCAACAGACGCATCCCAGTCAGTTTCCTCATAAAATCTCCCTACGAGCTGCAGAGCAAATACCTTCTAGCTAAAGCAGGCACCAGGAAAAAGGACTATGGGAGAGTTACCGTCTCTTTTCTTCACCATTGAGAGCTCATGAGGATTCACACACACAAGTAACTCTGAGACTGAGCTTCAGCCCTGATGAAACCTGGTACTCACGTGGGCCCGAAGGTGTCTCCCACTTGAGCCAGCTTGAATTCCTGCCCGATAGCCTCATCGTAGGGGATGCGCCGCGGGGTCTGGAAGCAGGAGAGCGATGCCAGCGGACAGCGATCCCCAAAAAGCCTGTGGTCGGACAGAGATGTCCGGCATACGATCAGTAAGGCGGGCGTGCGGGGGGCAGCCTGGGGAAGGCCCTGCTTTCCTCCCAGCATGGCCGTACCGCTCTGCTACCACTTCACACCCTCGTAGCACTGACTGAACGGCACAGCACAGCCTGCCCGGCTGAGGGGAGCCTCTCGGAGCCGGGCTCCAGCAGCATCCCCGCCGAGCAGAGGTCACTGAGCAACCCGGAACGCCGGCAGCTGCCCCCGCCCCCCGAGGAACCAGTGCCCCGGGGAGAGCTCACGGAGGCGAGAGAAGAACCGGAACCAGCCCCGCCGCCCACCTGCCCCGCAGGTTGCAGTCGGTGAAATAGATCTCAGAGAGGAACTTCTCGACCCGCTCCAGCGCCGTGCGCCGATTTTTCGGGGCTGCCATGGCGCCTGGACCTGGGCGCTCTGGGCATGCGCGCCCCCCTCACCCCGCCCCCTCCCCC
>JAAGNO010018602.1:0-52076 GCA_033439905.1 Ceryle rudis
CATTTCCACACAAGTAATATTCAAACTTCTTTAACAACATAACACTTTTTTTTTTTTTTTTTTTTTTTTTTAAGAACTCAGACGGGGCTTTTGTGGGTGATATTAGTCACATTTACTTATTCTATTAAAATTTCTCTGTTTTATGAAGTTTCCTTTAAACAGGATTAAAAAAGGACAGTTTCTCTTGTAACACCTTAGCAGGAAAAAGATGTTTTCAAGTAGAAGCTTGTAGATACTGTAAGTCATATTTAGCTAGTTACCATATAATGAATAGGAGCAAACTGTGCATTTAATGCAAAATGATTAAATAGAATCCTATGAAATTAGATATTTGCTCTTCTAGCCAATGCTTCATAAGTTGCTTTTCTTTGGTTTAGACAATCATTTTTTATCCCCCCAATAAATATTTTACAGCTTCAAAACATTTTCTCAAAGTTTATATATCTTGCAATTAAAACAATCCATTACTCTTTAAATAAACCAAATTACACTTCACACTGAAATATCCTTCAAAGTATTTACTTCCTTAAAGTATATATTAATATTTTACAATTTAGCAATTGACACTGTTGTTCATTTGTATAACTTGTAACGGTAATAGTTACCATTATCATCTAAAAAAAAACCCCAAAAGGTCATATTTGTAAAGTATTAGGTCAGAGGTACACTGTTTGGGGGGTTTTTTTTGGTATGTCTCTTTAAACCAAAAATGCTATGCCAGTAAAAACCTCTCTTTAACTGGTAAAGAAATACAGTCTTAGTGGGAGAAAGGAGATTGGCATAAGCAATATAGCAAAATAGCTTCTTGCTAAGATAAATTGCATCTCCACTCAGAATGTTAGTCACTGTAATTGCAGAGATGTACTTTCTATTGTAGGCAATAGATACGTGTAGTTGTGTAGTCAGATTTGTGCTTGCTATCTACAACATGAGCTTTAACAGTAGTATCTCTAATTTGCAATTCCTGAAATAATTGAAAACTTGATTGTTTCATTTGTTACATTTTAGAATAAAAAAGTTTTTCACATATTCTCTTTCCTGTTTATAATTTGCTGTGGGTTTTCTTGTTTCTGGGGCTACAAAAGGGGTACTTGGAAAATGGAGAAAACACATCTTTTCATATCTTACAAAATATTTACAATCTTTTTTATAATTTTAAGATCTAATGGTACCTAGAGTGAGAAGTACTTAAATGAGAGCTTCAGTCTCTAGAACAGTCATCTTGTATGATTTGGCTTATCTAAAAGATTCAGGAGAAAGCAAAATGGCACTGGGACCTTTTTCTATTAATTTAAAGGCATTAATGCGAAGTCATGGATTCTTCTTAATGTGTCTTCTTCCTACTTGTCTATTTGCCTGTATAAATGTGCAATAAGCACAAATGACAAGTAGGACCTTGAGCTTGAATGGAGGAAGCAAAACGAGCGAGAAATGTCTTTCATTACATGCTCTCTACACCATTTCTTCTTGCTTGTATTCAATTACTTCACCAACTTTTGTGATAAAGGGGATAAGGTTTGAGGAATCATCTTCATTTTCTAAGTTTTTTTTCAAGGCTTTTTTTTGTGTCTTTGGGCAAACCATGTGGTACTCTGTTTCTTAGTCCTTTAAAAATAAGAATTTGTAGTACTTTTCCTAATTCATATTGATATCGCCCTGGTATACCTTTGAAGTTGTGAAAGATAGATAGTACAAAAAGTCAGGCTGTTTCAGAGTAACTAATATTCATTCAAGTGTTGACAAATGTTTATGTTAACCTCTGAGTTATTTACAGGTTAAAATGTAGGTGTTCACTCAGACACAATTTGTGGACGACTGTTTAAAAGCTTTACATCATAAAATCTCACAATCACTAAAAGCACCAGAAGCAATGTTTAGAATATTTACATAATGATACCAAGACTCAACCTGTGCTGAGTTTTAACAATAACTATTCAGAAACATTCAAGATGTTTTTAATACATTATATGGGTCAAACCATCTCTAAAAATTTATGTGGAAGTATGTTGTTTTGTCTAGAGCTATTTTATGCCAAACATAACTGAATACTTGAATTCTGAATATAATACTGAGTAAGTATGATTTTGAGTGCAATCCAATGCAAACTAGTTAAGAGGAAGGTGTAGAATTACTTCACAAAACTTTTGGGTCTGATCATGATTTTTACTGATTTAAAGGCTTGCCTATATCCACTGGGAATATCATCAGAAATGCCATGCCATGTACCCCAGAAAATGCCATTGCGAACACCTTTGTATTTCTTGTGGTAGTACTTGCCATTGAGGTTGGCAGACAAGCACGCATCAAACCACCAGCCAGAGCTGTAGTATGCTCCACAGTTTCCTGAAGGATACCTATCGTTATCCTTGTCTGGGGTTGTAAAGAACTTTTGGTCATGGTTGTAATGCTTGCTGTAGCGAAGAGCATCTCCTGCCGTGCCGCTGTAGCCATGAACACTTAGACGGTACTTTAGATACTCATTGGCCACATAGAAGTGTTCATATTTCGCATACTCTCTGATACCATCAAAATCTTCGAGTTCAATTCTCAGTTGCATTTCCTGGCTCTTTGTCAGGAGGTGAATTTTGTCATTCCCCAGCCAAAACTCCCTGCTGAGGTTTCCAAAGCCATTTTTGTAGTCGTTCCAGGTTCGGTTAAAGTTAGTGCTACCATCCTGACGCCGTTGCAGCACTGTCCAGCCACCTCCATGGGTTTGCATGTCACAGTAAACTTCAAAGCTGTCATTTCTGGGGTCAGGGCTAATCCGGTAGATTCCATTACTCGTTCTGCCTGCTGTGTAATGATCAGCACAGTCTCTCTGCATTATTTGTATAACTGGTGGAAGAACGGATAGTGTTAGGAAAAACAGCATTTCAATTTAAAAAAGAAATTTTTATCCAGACTGATGTGGTCTACAGAACTTGGATTCGAGAGACTTCTATGTAGGAAATAGTGTAACAGCAATTAGAGTTCTAGGGAGAAACAGATTTTTTCCATCAGGTTTACTCTACAACAGATGCCACCTACAATCTCTGCATCAGATAGCTGTCGAGAAAAATATTTTCTGTATCAAAACTGCTTATTATGGGGATATTTTGATTGACTGCTTTCCCTTTTCTCTTCTCTTTATCCTTTCAGTACCTCCTGTAAATTCAGCCTGTTTTCTTTAATCTGTATTGCTAATGTTTTGTGGTTACACATTTGCATAAATACTTTTATGTATTTTATGTATACCGTTGCATCCTGACTATAATTTAAATCTTTATCTGGCTGTATGTCAGAGAAAAAACTTTGTCCGTATGGGAATGACTTTAATCTGGCTATTGTTCAGTTGACATCATTTGACAGAGGACATAACATCATTACAAACATTTCATGTATAATGTTGACTGTACCTTAGGAAACAGGAAAAAAGTAATAAAACTATCTCATCTATTGTATTAATACTAGGGTTCCTAGAAAGCTGAAGTTAGAAAAGCGACAGTGCTTTCCTGTGTGTGTGGCATTGCTAGTTTTACAATGAGGAAAAGTTTTAGGATCTACCATTAACACACAGCTTTTTCCCACCTCTGGGTGATTTATTCAGAAGAAAAAATACCCCCAGATTTTTCCTGCAGAGTGAATATCCATTTTTGATCCACATTGTGATTCAGTAGTGATGTTGTGTTCAGCTGCGTGGTTGTTCTCAAGTAAGTGATACAGAAAGCTCTCAGAAGTTGTGAGTTGAGTCAAAACTATAATGTTCGTTCCTATTGCAGAATATTGAATTTATGGGCATGTTGATTTGCAGGCTTGAATAGCATATTCTTCCAGAAAATTTAAACAATTAAGCTACTTCTTAAAGGGAGGAGTGATCATATGCTATGAACAGTACCCAAAAATTCAGTAAGCACAATATCTGCAATGAATTTAGTATGTTATGAAGTACTGTACTTGGATTTGATTCATTGCCCATTATCAGCTTATCAAATATCACTCATTCTTTTTGGAAAGTTTTACAACTGAATTAAATTAATTGATTTATACTAAGATCTGATTTGAACTGATTGCTGATATAGTAAAAGCATTACCTTTATTATTATTCATTTGCTCTTTTCACACTTTAAAGAATTTCAGCTGTGCGTACACTGCACCATCTGCAGATTAGTCAGTTTTCAATATGGGTAGACAGAAGAACAATTTTATTTTAAACTAAATGCTAAGCACCAGAGGCTTGAAAACTACAGTGCAGCCTCATCTTTCTCTGCTTTATCTCTAGAGAGCCCTATCTTTGTACGTGTGGTATCTAAGTAGCAGAATACACTGACAATCCAGTGAATGCTTCTTGTTTTCAAAGATTCTTATATCTGAAATAAAAAATTCATGACTTTACACAAACCCTCAACCTTCTCAGTCAACATTAAAAAGAAATGATTAGTTCTAGTTCTTGATTTTAATTAGGACAATTAAAAAGTAAACCAAAAAAGTTTTTATGAGTGATAACACCTGTCTCTGTTTTATATTGTTTATATATTGGATTCATGCTAAGGGTTTAGTATTAAAATGATGGTCAACCACTTGAGAAGTACTGTTACTAAGCTTTATTATCTGAGCCTTTCAAATGCTGTGATGACAGAAAAAATATATTATCCATTTGTCGAAAAGTAAACATTTTACTGGATTCACTTATGTCTAGTAATGTCTTGCAGCTTTTTGCAGAATAGTTGCAGTTTCACACTGAAGAAAAACCAAAAAAAACCTCATGCAGTTTTCTAAGGTACACCTAGAGAAAATTTACCCCTTCTCATCCAAGATGAAAATAGATGTAGACCGTTGATGTTTAATATACTTAATGAAGGGTAGTACAGTGTAAAAGAAAGTTATTTTTCAAGTTTACTGATTGAATTGCAAAAAACTAGCCCTTTGAAAATTCATGTGTTAAATCCCGTAACAAAGTGCAGTTCTGTGAGGAACTGAACACCTGCAGCTCTCAGTAACCCTCTAGTGGCAGCTGAAATGTTTTACAGGAGTAAAAATAAGCACTAAAGGACCAAATATTTAACTCATGAAGTTATTAGCACAGCTATTTGGTTAAAATATACTTTAAATTATTTACCTAGTGTTTGTAAAATGTACAGAAAGCTAATACAGTAAGAAATAACAGGTTACATACCAGGTCTTGGTTGCATTGCTGGACATGTAGAAGAACATTTGTTATCAAGGCTGTTTACAACAAACGTCAAATTAGCAACTTTGCTGTCAACATAATGTTCTACACTGTTCATATTTATGAGACTCATCTTCTCTAAACGACCCTGCAGTGTCTGAATCTGGCTCTTTGCATTTTTTAAGCTTGTTGCCATTCTGTTAACTTTGCTTTGCAGCTCTTTTACTCTGTTATCTTGGATTTTGCTGCTATCTTCTGGAGTTTCTGCATTAGGTAGCAGGAATTCATTACTACGGTCTCTTTCTTGATTGTCATCTGCCTGCAGCTTGCAATCTTGGCAGCATTTCGTCAGCTTGTTTACTGCTTCTTTAAGGGTCTGTACATCTTTGAGAGTCTTCTCAAGCAGTTTGAATTCTTTGGGTAACTGGATGGTCATCGGAGGCAGATTTATCTGATATGGACAATCCTCTCCTTCATCACATTTCCGATTAGTTTTGAGCTTTACAGGACAAGTCTCCGTAACTTTTCCTTCTTTAGCATCCTGTTCTTTTTCTAAAACAACTGCAAAGACATTTGTTAAAGCCAGGAGAGCTGTCTTCAGCAAGACTAAGTAAACAAGCAGCTTCATCTTCACAGAGAAGCTAGCAGTATGAGGAAGTATGCAAAAGTGGAACAACTTTATAAGGGCAGCTCGAAGCCTGTGAGTTATCAGACTGCCTACACTGTTCTCAGAAATGGGTGGGAGTTCTTACATCACGAGTGATTAATAGCAGAGCAAAGGAGGTAGTGCTTCCAAGAGTAGTACATTTCAGTGAGTATTCCTGACTCAGAACTCGTGTATGTAAGCAAAATGATGAAATGCATGTGTGCTGATCACTTGTGCGATTTAATTTCATTCTTTGTGGTATGTGGATTTTCTTTTTTTGGAAAAAAACCCCACTTAGCTCTGTGTTAAAACAGTCTTCTAACCTCTCTTTCTTAACATGTGATTGTTCTAAAACTGCTTTTCAAACCCGGACTAGTTTTACCACAGCAGGTGGAAAAGGTACAAACCAGCCCCTTTCCCATTCTGAGCTTTAGCACAGCAGTAGCTTCACTCAGTCCCCTTTTTCCCAAAACTGAATAGATGTATTAGTGAAAATTATTTAAATGCCACAACATGTAGAAACACACGTATAGTTTTGGTTCCATTTTTCAGGATAGGGTCACAAACTAGGGAGGATGCACTTTCTTGTTCCTATTTTGTCTGGCACTGAATAGAGTAGTTATCTGGGCTATTCATGATTTGTCTGGCACGTCACAGTTAAAATTCACTGTTATGTGAATCTGAGTACTTTTTATTGAACCGAAGTGACGGAAAGGGAACTTAAGAGACACCCCACACTCCCACTCTGATGTGTTGGGATCAACTGCCCAGAAAAGACAAAGCAAATCCTGCTGTTCAGAATAATGTCCCAAATTCTAAATCTAAAGCAAGGCAGAGAGGTAGGGGAGGAGCTTCCATGGGTTCAGCAGTTTGGGGTATTCTTTTCTGTATTCCTGATTTTCAGTTCCTGCTTTTCTTTTTATTGTGTCTTGTATCAGCTTCAAGAGTTAATCATGTACTTTGCTGACTAATCACACCAAATGGAATACTTCAGCTGTAGGTGACAATTGCCATGTACTTCCTCAGTTTTACCCTGCAGCCATCTTTGCCATTCCTGCCTGGTGCCTGTGCAGTTTTAATGATCCCTGTCATCTTCCTTGTGCCTCAAAGCAAGGCTGCAGGGATATGCCTTTGGGCATTCATAGCTCAGTCAAGAGCCAAATAACTTGAATGAGGAAAGGGTTTTTACAGCAGTTCTTGTTTAATTAGTCCAATCTGAACAATTTATTTCCCTAAACCCTATCTGAAATTAGTCATAATACAGATTAAACATTAAACAGACATTAGTCACATATCTACTCTATAAGTCCATGATCTCTGGAATGTTACTAGCTTTTACAGAGACCACAGGCTTATATCGATAGGGAGGAGGCTTGGTAAAAAAACCCTGTTTATCTAACCTGCTACAATTCCTTCAGATCCTTGCATAGCACAATGGTCAGAGCACTTTCTTGGGAAACAGGTTTTGAATCTACATTTCCCATATTCTAAATGAACATCCCAGAACCTGCCATGGTGCTTTTAGTTATGTGGCAAAACTGTCTCTCTCCCATTCAGATCATGATAGCTCCCTAGCAGTGAGGTGAAAGACCTCCCCACAGACTACAGGTTGGGTCCAAGATACTGACAGCACTTTGGTTTTGTTAAAAATACATCAAAGCCAAAATGTTTGTAACAGACAAAATGTATTATTTTCATTTCTGAGTAAAATTTAGAGTGTTTCATTTTGATTAGTGGTATCCCTTCCCCCCCCCATCAGTCTAAATTCAGCTAATTACAGAGCCTTGTTCTCCTGTATGACTGTTACTGTAAAACTGAGGAAGGCTATACCAGCCTTCTTTGAGGGGCTTTAGAAATACAATAGAATTCCTAAATCCTTGTTATTTGGGAAGCCACATTCCCTCCACACTGTTGTTTGTTCAGTTTACAATAAACTCTGCTATCTTCTTTGAACTGGACAAGCTCTTCTGTATCTGTAAAATTAATAATAATTATCCTTGGTAGACCACATCTTATGAATTGCCTTGAAATGTTTAAATACATACCAAATATTGTTATAGTTTATGACTGTTGTGCTGCATTGAAAGCCTAAAATATAATTAAGATTCTGTAACTTCAGGAAGGGCAGAAATTTCTAGTAATGCTGAATGTCAAAGCAAATTCACATAGTAACATGAGTTATCTGAGCTTTTCAAACATCTTTGGCCTGAAATATTCATTCCTTGGCCCTTCATTTGGGGATATTTGTTATTTCTGTAATCTCAAGATGCTCTGCCATCCTCCTGATTTTGTTATCAGTGTGATGTGCTGCTTCTTGGCTATCAGCAGTCTGTTTGAAGCTTGAAAGACCCATTTCTCTGTAAGTTATCCATATGCTTCTCCTACCTAGACTTCTTGTAATTGAGGACTGGTCATTATTCTTGTTCTATCAGGGAATGTTCACTCCCAACAATTTGTCAGGTCTCGCTTCTTCCTTTAGACACTCAAAAGTATTTTGTCGTAGCCTTTTTCCTGTTTCACACCTCTTATCTTCCTTGGGATAAATTAAACAAACTTTCAAAACTGAGTTTTTCATGTCTTTGCCCTTAGAAGGGGCACTGAGTAATCTGAAACTGGAAGATGCTGATGCAGCTTAACTAACAGCAGAAATATTGGACCAGATCAAATTTGAGAACTACGGTTTGTTTATAAACAAAATTTCTTCGCAGATGGGTCTTTTCTAGATCCCTAAAGTGTTCTGTATAACACTTTGAAGTAGTTAATTAATCATAAAGTCCAAAAGACAATCTTTTTCAACTGTGGAAGTTTTTAACTGAATAACAGCTGATGACCACAAGTGAGAATTTTCTATCAAGGTTTTCTGTTGCATTAAAGGAAGTGTCCTTGTAGTTTTTCCTATCTTTTAGTCTTCTTTTTAGGAATTGTATTTTTCCTCCTGTGGAAGTAATCTTACAGGCATATCTTCCTAAAGATAAAGTGAACAACTGAGAGCTTGTGATATTCTTAAATTCTACTGAAGATTTTAATTCTGTTCCCAGAACTGTGAGAACTACCCATGGTTGCAAGGTTAAAGAAATAACATATTTTCTTTTAACAGACTTGTCTGAGAACAGTTTATTCAAAGTTTATCAAAAGCTGCATGAAGAATTCCCATTTTTTTTGGAGCAAAGTTGTTTTAGTTTTTTTTTCTGGCAGATAATGGAATGTAGGTCAAATAGAAAACAACAAAGTGAACTGTAGGCAGATGTTAATTTAACTAGTGACTGGCACTTTAAAACATGACAGCTTTCTGTCTGTTTGACTTCTGGCTTTGTGCTGGGAGTTGAAGTTTTCTGCAGAAGAATTTCCGCAAAAATCCACTTTTGTGTAAGGGATTTGAAGGATTGGTATGAACAAACCTGAAGCACACTTGGGCTTATTCATATAAACGATTTAGATGGCAGAAAAGCAATGTGTTAAAATTCAGCTACTGCAGTAGTATTTTTGATGGTTTTTTTCTAGACTTCAGTGATTCTTGTTATGTTTTCGCTGAGAAAGAGGATGAAAAGTAATTGGATTCATTCCGTTTTTCCCAGAATGTGAAATATATACCAAAAGTCCCCACTAAAAACAAATTCTGATTTAGGGTTTTTTTTTTTCATTAATTAAATTGTTTTCTTTTTCAATTCATTAGTCGTTCTTCATGCAATCAGTCTTTACATTGTCTACTGGATCATGGGATTACCTGTTGAACTTCCTTATGTGTCTATGAGAACACATCAGTGCACGAAAAGGAAGGCAGTCCTATTCCATTTGATATTAATTGTTAATATTCTTACTGAGCTACAGATTACATAGAACTAGTAGCCATGTGAATACTTCATCTGTTTAAATTGGACTTTGCTTTATTTCTAAATTCTGGCAACAGGCAGAAAGGCAGCACTGACATAAAGCATATATGCATCAGATAGCCTATTTATATAAGCAATTGTAATGTAATAGGTATCACAAAATCTACGTGGTCAAACAATATTACTCCTCCTGTTAAGGTGAGAACCATATTTGTAAAGAAAGAGATCCATGAAACCAAGTTTCTATTAATTCTGTTTCTCCTGAAGATCTGCCTGCCCCAAATCTAATCTTTATCTACAGCCACAGCTGATGCTGTAGTTGGCCAAGTATATGGAGAAAGTAAACCAATATGCAGTCTAAGAATGGTGACATACCAAATACAGAAGCCTCTCCCTGCTTTGTCTTTCTGGGAGAAGTCCTAGTGCAACTAAATATTTCCAGTCTTAAATTAGTGATTTTTATCTTCTTGTCTCAAAATACTCATAAATATGTGCTGAAGCTTTGAAATATTGTTGAGTAGAGAAATTCTAGATTATTTTAGAAGTGTTAGCCTTCTATAACTCTGTATGAATATTTTGAGGTGTATTGAAAAATGAGTTATGTAGATGATGGCATAAAAAGTGTAATGATATTTGCCGGGCATAAATAAATTGTGATGCAACACTTTACAGTAAAAACAGCATTTATGACATCTAAACATCGGGTGCTTAGTTTGAGCTTGTTAGTCATCTCTGGCTCCCTCTGTTCTCAAAGGCAAGTAAGAGCTTCACTGAGGATGTTTCTTGTAAGTGCTGGAAAGCAGCCTGAAATAATTTAACGAGATAAATTTTAGTATTAATAAGAATCAGAATCTTAAATATGCTGGCTTAATTATTATCCTCTGTTCTGGCATCTCTTTTTGCCTTCCTTCTGCTTCTTAAAGTCTAAAGGCAATACATTTCAGTTTTTAACTACATGGTTTGGAATAAATATGCAAGTGAGACAAAGTAAGGTCATCAATGTTTTGACTCCGTATACTTCAGGACAAGTCAGTATCTTCTTTTGGGTAAAAAGCAGAGCAAGCTGTTGGTACATCTTATAACTGGTGCAATATTTATTCAGCCACTGCCTCCTTATTCAGTCACTGAATTTTCAAAATTTGACAGGACAGAGTCCTGAGGTAACCTGGTCTAATATCAAAGCTATCTCTGCTTTGAGCATGAGGCTGGACTAAATGGCATCCACCAGTTCCTTCCAGCCTTAATTTTTCTGTCTCTACTGCTCCCTTGTACTACATGGGGTTTATTTTTCACTTTGCTATATGTTGTAATAAAAATCAGGTAAACAGAGCATTCTACAAAATTATTTGCATGCTTCAAGCCTGGTAGCCAAAGTGATGAAGATGGTAAAAACTGTGCTACGTATTGTTCAGCGAATCAGATGAAAATGCCCCAGAAGACGTTACAACCATTAAATTCTCTGGCAGCAGGACTGGTAGTTTTTAGAGCAGTTTTCTTGTGGTTTTTTTTCTTTTTTTTTTTTTTTGTTTGTTTTGGTTTTGTTTGGTTTTTTGGTGGTTTTTTTTTGTTGTTTTTTTGTTTGTTTTTGTTTGTTTGATTGATTGTTTGTTTTTGTTGTTGTTTTTGTTTTGTTTTAGGTTAAAACTATTGCCACAGAGGTCACAAAGACTACCTCTACAGACTTTTGGTTTTCCTTCATTTTTGGATGCCCCATCTTGAAGTAGCCAGGACATGAACTTCAGAAGTAATTAGAAGTCATAGAAGTTCTCAAAAACTGAGAAAAATATAAAGTATTAGAAGCCACATTAGTATGCTGCATTTTTCATCATTTTATTGCTATCAGATCACTGTCAGTTCTAGCTGATGGCAGCAGTGATGCTAAGGACCTAGAGCAGATCTATTTCTGCATAGACAGGTCTGCACTGTTTGGGCTCAAGTGCAAGCTTAGTTATGAACTTGTTCTGAGCAATGGGCTGAACTTGAGGACAAAGGGTCAGTTCCCTTAGTGCATTATTATGGGTCCAAGTTTTTGTCTAGATAATTTGAAGGTATCAGGCACAGGGAGTCAAAACACCAGCAGATATCCCTAACTCACATCTTCTAAAGGATGAAATAGATTCTGGGGAGGCTGATAGACAGTAACATGGATAAAAATGCAGGAGTCCTAGCATGTATTCATCATGCTTGTCCCTGTTGCCCCCCTGCAGTGTAAAAATAACTCCTGAAAAGTCAATGGGAGATCATGTTGCCTTTTCCCCAGACTAACACCTGCACTGTGTAGTAAGTGTCCAAACAGTGTGGGCTCAATGAGGATTTTGACAGAGGGCACACAGATTTCTGTTCAAAGAGGAGCACTTGCCCCTTTTCTTCCCCGAGTGTTTAAACATTTAAATATTATCCAAAAGAGGTAAGGAAAGCTCTTCAAATAAACAACACAGAGAGAAAATTCCAAACCTCATATTGCAGACTGGCCAGAAGAGCCATTTGCCAAGTGGCTAATACTATACTAAAATCCCTAGTGTATACAAACTGTAAAATATATTAATCCCTTGATGTAATTCTGTTGTATCCTAGTATGAGGCAAAAGAGTTGTTTGACGAGACCTTTCAGGTGTCTGAAATAAAATTATAAAAAATGTTGGGTATTCTATGTGTTAAAATAACATTAAGTGTAGTCATGAGGTCTTGTTATAATTACAAACCCTACAGCTTAGAATGCAGAGTTGGAAAGTGTTATTGTTCCATTTGAGCTTAGAATACATTTTTGTTATTTTGCAGTATCTGCAAACATAATTAGAAACACATGTTAGCTCCATCATTTCTTTGAAATGCAGAGATTGTAAGGGCTAATGAAATTAATTCTTTCCTAGGAGGTGTTCAAGTGTTTCATAATGATTATGAGTAATTGATGTTAATGAGTAATTTCTTGGTGGTGGCTATATTTATCCCCTGTGCTTTTCTTGATACATTTCATCGATAGAGTGTGAGGTGTTAGATCAACATTCAAATTGCTTCATCTTTTTAAGTTTAAAACTTTATTCATTTCTGGAGAGTTTCAAAAGAAGCTTAAAAAGCTTTGAAATTCAAAACAGGGAATGTCAGAGTTCTTAGAGTTCTTATTTCTATCACATTTGAGGTACAGAAAACTTGTTTTGAAATTCCAGACGAGTTCCTTCGTGTATTGCTTTGAGCTGACTGTCAGAAAGGATTTAATATAATCTGTTAAAATGGAGAATGTAAAAGCCTACTGCACTTAATGTGGGAGTGAGGAGGTGTTGATGTAGTTAGGGACAAATTTCACTGGTTTAGCTCACTTGGAAGGGTACCTCCTTTATCAGGTGGATCCTCACCCTTCCATGAATTCAATTCCCATGCATGTTCTGATGTCTCCTCTTTGTTACCAGCATTCATCTATAACCTGTAGGACTCAACTATAATGCTTGCACTTGATGACCTTACTTTAAGGTCTATTCCAGCCAAAGCGATTCTTATGATCCACCTCCCAGCCTTGGAGAAACTACTGTAGTCCTACATCCAGGGGCTAGTGGACCTGAAGTCAAGCTGGAAGGGTCTACAAGAGCTCCCTCAGATTGTGTGTAACCTTAGCTTATGCTCACTTTTTCTCAGAATTGTCTTCGAGAGGTTTTTAAGAGATCTCTGATGGAAAGCTGTTGGAAGCAAGCAAGAATGAATTTATTACTGGTACATGTATAGAGAAAAGTTATGCAGGTGTACAGAACAGCTAATTGAGCATAAGTATTTTCTTTTTCACATCGATTCCTATATTTAAAAGATCCCTGCCCAAAGCCAGAAAACCCACCTTTTCCTTCTAGAAAAATATGAAGGATGTGCCCTTCCCTTTCCCCTTTTCAGAAAAGTCTTCCTCCACAGTCTTTATTATAGGACAGGATTATTTAATCCCTTATTTCACAGAACTTTTCACTGACTGAAGGAAAGCAATTTGTTTTGGTATTGTGTTTGGGTTTTGTTCTGTTATGTTTTGTTTTTCTGGTAGAAAAGCCAAGCTTCAAATAGAGAGGTAACAAAGAAATGTAACAAAGTTAGAAAACTACACTCACGTTAATCGTTTAAAGATGAGTCTAAAGTAAAAGAAATGGTAACTTAATAGGATAAGTTAAACACAACAAAAATGTAAATTAAAAGGGAAATAGGTCCAGTAATAAGATACATACTTCCATACTTTTTATGTAATTACATATATGGGACTGTGGGGAAAAGGAAGGCAGAAAGTTGCCAATGAACCATCCATTAGCAGCCAAATCTTCATCCAACTTTCCAGTAATTATCCATTTAGATAAGGAAAGTTTATTTTAGTTTATCCAGATGATCTATCCCTCTTGAGTGTGTTTAAAAATGTATGGGGTCCCGGTTCATTGTATAACAAGAAAGAAAAGCTGAGAAAAGCAAAATACAGTTAAGTACAACTGATGTGGAAATGGACTGAAAGGGTCTCAACAGTTTCAGTATATTTACCCAACTATATTATTCCAAACTCTGGATTTGAGATCACCAGTGTAACAAAATGATCTCAGTTTTTTTCCAGGGCATTATGATTAACACAGGACTAAAAAAGACCTCCTCAGTTGCATTCCACAAGCTCTTTTTTCTCCTCACTACTCCATCTTCTCAGTCGTTCTTCTCCTTTTCAGTGTAGCAACAGAAATCGCTGAACTGCGGAGAACTACCATTTTACTTACCCCAGTAACGTGAGAGCTTCCAAGCAATATAATGAACTGAGTGCATCTTGGAGGGAAGAAGGAGTGAAATGTAACTTCTTTTTTAAACTTGCGATATTAGTCTTATACACGGCTTTTTTTTTTTTTCCTAAGTTTGAAATCCGGAAGCTCTAATACTCATTACAGTCACTGCTGCCAGAGCATAGTGGTTTTTAATTAATACAGAGCTATTTCAAACATATGTTCTTTAAACTCAAGCATTTTTACAGATAATAACAAAGTTAGGAATATTGTCTATCTTTTACAGTGAATTCCCATGTTGCTGTTATTACAAATTAATCAAATTAACGTTACATGTGCAAGATGGGCCATCTGGAGATTTATTCTCTTTTTTTGAGTAATCTTTGCAAGGCCCTTGGCACTACGTTTCATAGGAGTCTGTGGGCTTTAATACTGACCTTTAAACAGGAACGTTAATGTTCTTGCAAGCGTTTCTCTTGGAAGTCTGAGGTGTTAGGTACCCTATACAAGGTGTCTCCTTCCATACAGCTTTCTGTCATGCATGTTTATAATTTGCCTGCAAAAGCAAATTTACTCTGGATGAGGTGAAAAACATCACGGAAGTGAGTATGCAGTTAATCAATTTCAAGTAGATTAAAAAAAATTAACTTGTATTCTGCTGCATTTTAAAATGTGGTTGTGCTAACTACTGTACATTCCTTTTATAATGGATATTATGAACACAGTATACATTTTATTTAATAACTGGTAGGTATCATAGGCACAAACATTTTTACGAAATTAAAATAATCTGATTGTTGACCTTAGATTACAGTTTCCAAGCACTGTTTTGATAGCTAAAGGGAAACTCAGTATCTAATATTGTTCTCCACCATAAGATGTTTGTCATTGTAAACAAAAATATACAAAAGATGTGCGAGGAGATGATCTGGAATGGAACATCAGAGGCAGAAGCATATCTTCACAGATGGGGAATAGGCAAGGTCTGTGATTACAAGCCAAGAAGGCCAAATGTGCTTGTTACCATGCAATAAAGTGTAGAATATTCTGAGAAGTTCTAGGGAAATTATTATAATGCTGTAATGTGCCATTGACCTGAAGGATGTCCATGGCCACGCTGAAGCAGTTTGCTTAGGACTGTGAATAGCCTTTTCAGGAGATGGAAGGACAATCAGTTTCTTGGCTCTAATTCTATTCTAGGTATTAGCAGCAACCAAAGTCATCCCAGCTGGAAAACTGTTTACTTTTTACTTCTCAGCCCACCTGGTGACAAACAAGACACACTCTATCCTTTATACTGTCCACTGAGTAATGTGACCCCTACCCATTTTCACTATCTTTTGCAAAAATAAATTTCTGTTGACTGTCCACAACCATGGTTCCAGGTCCAGGTAGGTACCTATTGTCATTCCAGTCCTATCTCTAATTTTTGTTATCAATAGGCAATGTATTCAGGGACTGGAAGTTTGCTACTGGCACGATAGAAATGTGTAAGGAAAATAATTGCTAGCCCCATGCCAGGCGTTCAGTGAATTTCTGGGAGCACCCATTTTTTCAGCTAACACAGCTTCTGTGGTTCACTTCATCGCCCACTGTCACATATGTGGGAAAGGCAGTCTTGAAAGCAGTATATATCAGTGTATCAGGGACATCCATCCCTCATCTGGTTTTATCACCACAAGTAATACAATTTTTCTACAGTAGGCTCATGCCTTTCTACCCTTCTTGCACAATTGACTATTTCTTCACTTCAATTGGTTGCCTATTTCCCTTCTGCCTTCCTAAGAAACTTGGAGAAAACGGTGGGCTGGGCTTTAATAAGAAATCCTAGGAGCAGGGTAGCCCAGCACTGACTCTCTAATGGCTCTCCCTATACAGCTGTTGCAATGGGAACTATCAGGTGTTGATACTTTTCGCAGAAGTCTCGCTCCCTTTGACATGCTGGTATGCTATCCATACAGTCTGTCTTACTAGTCCTCAAAACTATGTATCTTCACATGATCTAGGACCAGACTTATTGGAATAGAGCTCTTAGCTCTCAACTGAATGGAGAAACTAAATGTAAAGGGTGTAAAAAGCTTATGGATACAAAGGAGAAGACATAATCTCAAGGACAAGTAAGCTTATATTTTGCAGAAACATTGTCAAACATGGTATAGGTCCGCAGTGAGAAGCTAAGCAGTAGGAAAAACTGGAACTCAACAGGTATAGATCAAAGGAACACAGAGAAAGGATATTAGTGAGGTACGACCCAAAAAGAACACCTATAGCTACGTAAATGGGTTGTAAATGGATTGAGACAGGGAAATATTTTCTTTCTCACAGAAGAGCTAGTTAGTATTGTGAGTTTAAGTGAGCAGTATCTTTGGATCACAGAGGATGCCAAAATCAGTATTTGAGAGCTGCTTATCTTTAATCTCATGCAAACAAATAGAAGACAGATCTTTCTTTTTCTCAGGGCCTCAGGCAGCAAAGATTGTCTTTGCTACCATGTAATATTTTGCAGTTTGATTTATTTATTTTTTTTATCAACAAAATGTATACTTCCTTTAGCATATTAACTTGGGTTCTGCTTTTTGACCGTAGGAATGGTTCTGGGTGATTTCTCCTGGATATTTAGTTATGAGACATCTACAGAAAAGCCCACATATGACATATGAATCTCTTAAATGGCCCTTAGTTCATCTTAGAAAAAGGCCTTTCCCTGGACTCCTTGTCAAAAATAAGGGTTGAAGTGTCACTTCTGGGATGTTCCTGGTGCTGTAGTAACTTTGTCTCTATTTCAGGAGATCTGCACAACTACAATTCTTGGCAGGTTCTCATAGAAGTTGCAGATTTGACTTGCTGCCCCATCAGCCTAGCTGTCAGCTTTTATAGAGCCAGGTCACCTCACATTTTTACCTGGTTGGCCTTACCTGTAACTGAAGAAGGGGCAGAAAAAGTTTTCTAAAGAAACAACCCAGGAGATGCTATCATATTGCTGCAGTGTTTCCCAGGGGCAAAATGGGGCTCCTGGTCTTATTTCCTATTGATATTAAGAAGGAGGAGCTCATTGGCCCAAATCAGTGCCCTTATGTCACTTGAGGAATCATCTAATAGATGGACACACTGCATCACAAGCATAGCGGTTTTGTAGTATTTAATCCATGGAGTACTTTGATCTTAGTGTTTGCCAAAGGCACGTAAGGCAATGGGTTCTGTGGCCTGGGGATGAGCCCAGCTCCTCATTTGACAACCATAATGCCTGTGGAGACACTTGAAGCCTCAGTTACACTGTGCAGGCCAGCTGGTATATACCAAAAGTGAACCAGTTAAGCAATGCGGAAAATAGGTGACTTAGAGCCTGAGTTCAAAGCCACGACAGAATTATCATGAAATATTAATGCAGACAGAAAATCAGAGAAGAAATGGTGGTGCAGGTAGCAGTGCAGTTGTGGCACACTTTCTTTACATTCTTATATTTATGCTTTGCATTATTATGTAAATAAGCATCTTTTTTTTTCATCTGTGTATTTGATTTGTTTGTACATTTGATTTGGTATGTTATCAAAGACTGTATAAACTAAAAGTTTACCAGTTATAGTTATAAAGTTGGAGCAGAATGAAAATACTAGTGCTTAGAAAATTTAATAACTGACTGTTTCCCTTCCATAGCTATTTTCCGCTGGAAAAATCACAGGCACCAGAGTAGCTGAGCTGAAAGGAAAGTACACCCTCCTGCATAAGACTGTGATAAGGTACAATATTTCCTTTTTTAGGGGGTTTTGGAGTCTCCCTCTCTGGAGATATTCAAAACCCACCTGGACGTGTTCCTGTGTGATCTGGTCTAGGTGATCCTGCTCTGGCAGGGGGGTTGGACTGGATGATCTTTTGAGGGTCCCTTCCAGCCCCTGACATTCTGTGATTGACAGTCACATTAGATAGGACTACTAATAAATTTGGAACTTTAAGCTTTAAAGTACAAAGGAAAGTCAGAAGTTAGGTGTAGTAGTTGTGAGTCTGCCCTGCTCTGGTACTTGCTGGAGAAGAGAGAGGAGAAGAGATCATGCTCATAGCCCGATGCTAGGCCTGAACAGGGCATGTCTGAGTGGAAGGAAAGAGGGGGGGACAAAGTGCGTTGCAATACTACAGTTGTAGTAGGTGAAAAGTGTGACACACAGAACAGAGCAATCCTATTGCAAATCTTGCAATACTACATTTTTATTTCTAATATTTTTCATATTGCTTATGGTATACACATAATTATCAGCAAAATCAGTGTCATGCTACTCTTGTTATATTTCTCTAATATGTATTATAATATCCCCTGTATCAATAATATTGTAGCCCAATTACCCTGACAATCTACATCAAAACATTTATGTCAGTTCTGCTTGTAGGAGAACCACAGCTATTCTACACCAGTTAAACTCCCTAGACAATGCAAGAAACATTTTCTCAATTCTCAAAACTGAACATAATATATGGGGTTTGGATTAGGTGATTGAGAAGGTTTCTACCACACTGGTGTTCTCTGAGCTGAAGTAGGAATCCAGTAGCTGCTGAACTTGATTGACTTTTAGCTAGTGTTAGTTTGAAACCAGTCTTCAGTTGGAAAAAATACGATTACCACATATTTTATTCTATATAGCATTCTTTTATGTTGAACATTCATTTTGTAAAGACAATTCCTTCATATGTATAATAAGTGGAAAACAGCCTGAGTGGAAACAGGACTCAGCTGTCTTCTCTGTCACGCATAAAACTACAGTAAACGCTGTGCACCAAAAGCATGAATGTGTCAGATGGTAGATTACATCTCTCATTCTTTCCGTGGTTCTCACGGGAGTACAAAATTGCTGTGCTTCTGTAAGAAAGTCCATCAGAGAGAATTGTGTCACATTCTTTACTTGGATGTGGTCATGTGACAAAGCAAACCGCCAGCGCACAAACAACTACTAACTCCCACAGATAAATTTACTAGGAAGGGAAACCTCTTTAGCAAGAGAAGGGAAATCAATTACCAAAAACTGATCAGGACTTTTCAGACATCAAAAGTGGGACTCACTTGTCCGTATGTTAACATCCGTAGGCATGCAGATCTGAACCAGGTATCTAGAGTCCCTTAGCAGTCAACAGAAAGGAAAAGGGACCACACACTTCCTCCTTATATGGACATCTGCAAGTGTCCGGTTTTCTCTATTGGCTATAAAGGGATCCCTGATGGTAGGTTCCATATGTGTGTATATGCTTTTCCTGCTACGAGTCATTCTCAGAATCAATATTGCTTTTTCATTTTTAGTTCTTCAACATTACATGTGCAGTACAGTTCTGTGTATCTTATTTTTTCCCTTATTACCATTGAATTTAATATCTTTTCTAATTAATCCCCATCTGTACAGTTGCTGTTACAATACCAGGTGGAAACAAATGATGCTGGATGAGGTCCTCAAGCTATGTGTGGTCTTCTTTCCTTTTGCAGAAATCTCAAGGAGAAAGTCTTATGCATCTCTACCAGTGTAGATCACTGTGACAGCTATGCCAAATGATTGCACTGATCTTTCTGCTATACCAGTTTATCTAATACGATGAATGCAGCTAGTCTGTATACAGATAATTTCCAAGGCTGTTGCTAGACTACACGGTGTTAGAAGTGAATAGTGTGGTCCTTTCTTTAGTGGTAAACAGTCCTTTATTTCTTGGTTTCAGTTTTGCACTATTTGGCATTTTGAGAAGCTGAGAGATGTCACCTGGCAGATAACATCTTTGTTACTTTTCTTCGAAGTGTTAGGTGCTTTTGATTTGTTTGCTGCACAGCTGAAATTCTGAGAACAGGCTGTCATCCCGTTCTGTTCTTGTGCTCTCTCACCCATCCACTTTGCAGTGAGGCTGCACCTACGGCTGATGTACCTGAGCTCATATTTGGCCCCTGAAAACTCAGTCACACAATCATGTAGCCCAGTTGTAAATTTTTATTTTTATTATCTCAGTTTGGGAACTTAATATGAATATTCTGATACACCAAGCTGTAAGAAGGTCAGTTAATAATAACAGTTCATTGACAGTTTGGGCTTCTTATCTTCTTAAGCCTCTTTTATTAATCACTTCACAAATTCAAGAGCTGACACATCAGGCTTGGCAAGATAACATTTGCTCTCATGTAATTCTAGATGTGTATATTGTGTAGATGTCTAGCTGTGTCTTCACTGCTTCAGTTAAATCTAACTCTTCACATGAAAAAATACTGTTAGAAACTGTAGTGAGCGAGATCTGTTCTAGATTCAACACTCAATTCTTGTTTATGTTTTTATTTTTATCTTCAGAAAAATCAATACTAAGAACATTGTTCGGGGGTTTTTTAAGAAATGTATGTGTTTATGTATTTTATGTAAAATGTATGTTCTATTTAAGAATTAGGTTTGAAATCAATGTGTTTTCTCTGAAAACAGCACACATTCTGCTCATTTAAAGAAAATCTAAGTATTGTATAGGATCTCGTGTCAATAAGTCAATTTATTTTCCCCTTAAAAATTTACTGGGCAAATTACTTTACACATGAAGTTATTTGTGATAAAGACACACTCTTGTTTCCTGTTGAAGTCTGTGGTTTTCTTACTTTCTGGTTTCAAAAAAAAGGAAGTTGTTGTCTAAGTAGAAGTGTTACACAAACCAAAACTACTTCTGCTGTATTATGTCAGCTATGTTTGTGCAGTGTAGTCAGTTGTGTATTTTGTGTTTTTATAGTTACCATCTCAACTTTATGCTTTGGTGTGATATGTAATTTTGGTTTTGTTGCTAAGCCATAAATGTCACCTAAAATTTATGTAGAGTTCCTCAAACAGGAAATTCTAAATTAGTCGTTTTTAAAAATACTAAATTGCACTATATTTTTAATTAATAAAAGGCAAGTGATAGAGTTCTTTATTCGTCCACATAATTTGTCATTAATTTCAGTGTAACATTATACAAAAATGATAATGTAGTAATATGTAGAAGGCATACACAATGATTTTTAAAGCATAAAGGATAGGTTAATATGTTGTGCATTGTATATGAATTTTCATACTGTAGTTCCCTTTAAGGCTTTTCCATAATAATCAATGTATTTTACTAACAGCCTTAAGATCTGTTATTCAGCTATCACTGCATAGGTTCTTAAGTATCTTATGAGTACTAATCTCCTAACATTGACAGAATATTACAGTTTGTTGTTTCTGTGAAGCTAGACTTCAAAGAAATTGATAATTCATATAATTGACTGTGTCTACAAGCCTTATAATAAGCTTCCAAAGAAGTCCACAAATGTATTTGCATCTTGTGTATCATGAAATGAATTACTTCAGATAGTGGTAACTCTACAGCAATAGCAACATACAATTCCACGCTGGATTGGTGTCCCAATGTTCCCTAAGAATTTAAAGGTGTCATATAGCCCAGACTTGGCCTTGTTCTGGTGAATACTTCCCTATTATTGGTCCCCATGCTGATTCAGATCCAGCCTTCAGCACTTCTTAGGATAAAATGGGTTCCCTTTCTCTTCACTGTTTCTGGGAGGTGCTAGACAATTAAATTAGACTAACTAACCATCTTTCATGTGGTTGAATTTAGATAAGAGAAATCCCACTCAAACTCTAGGGATGCAGAAAAAACCCCTCACTTCAGATTCTGCTGCTTTCATGGCATCATAGGATAATTCAGGTTTGAACTGACCTTAGGAGGTCTCTGGTCCAACCTCCTGTTTAAGGCAGGGTCAGCTAGGAGGTCAGACCAGATTATTCTTAATCCTATTTCATCTTGAAAACCTTGAATTAAATATTCTAGGTAGGTAAAGAAGTATAAATACAAAGCTTATGCTTCTCATTGCCTAGTTCTAAATTTTTCTATTTAATGTAGTTTACAGGAATCTGAGATCCAGCTGTTACAAGAAGCCAAACGGCTTAGTGCAGAACTGGAAAAGCAACAACATGAACTGGAAAAAGTGGAACAGTTCCCCGATGAATCTTCCAGTGAAGTTTCCCGAATAAGGCAACAATTTCTTACTTGCCAAAATGAATACAATGCTATTACAGAAAGAGAGTATGAAATTCAGTTCAGGATTGAATGGTAGGTGATAGTGGTCAAACAGTGCTAATTTTATCATAGTGCGAATTTTATCATAGCTTATCTAGCAAGATAATATCATAGTGTATAATTCCATCTCCTCTCCATTTTACATGCACAAAAATCCTCGATGGATTTTGTTAAACAAATTGCCAGTAATCCAGGACACCTTTAATACAAATGATTAAAATGCCTCAGAGACCCAGTGACTGAGATTTTATGGAAACAATGTCAAAAATAGACCCAATGCTATTTTTAGCATCAGAAGCACAGTATATTCAAGTTTTTCTATTCAGATATTTAAAGGAGGAGTAATATTTATTTATTCTTATGTTGGAAAAATGAAAAGTTGGCTGTGAAATAAGTGTATACTTGACATTTCCATAAGAGGAAAAAAGTCCCTGATAAGCTTGATATTGTATATATTTTAATTGTCTGCATATATGAGTATGTTCTACTTGAAGCTTTTATAGTAAAATTGCAAACAGGACTATTGCACTTTTAAAAATATGTACCTATGGATATGAATTATTATTTTTCATTTTGTGGGGTGCTTGATATTTTCAGTCATCTTCAATCCAGCTGTAGTGTAATTGGAGTATATAAATATAAATAAATAATGTCAGCAGCTCAGCAGTTAAAACTGTTTTTCTGGAAGGAGAGGAGGAGCACTGTACAAACTGCTTAGAGCAGAATTTTTGGCAGATCTTTGTTGATTTTTTTTTTTTTTTAGAGCCAAGTCTTTTCTCTAAGAGAGCATGAAACTTGAGAAAGAAGCAAATTGGGAGTGGGAGAAGTAAAGAAACATGGAAAGCATCTGGAAAAAATTAATTGCTATGAGATAGCCAAGCAACATGACGTTTCCTGAAATAATTATAAAATACAGAATTCAGTGCATTTTCCAAGCAGTTCAGAAATCAGCTCTCTTCAAAGTATCATGCTTTTTAGTCATTTGTCCTCATACCTTACAAACATTTTTCACTGATTTTGTATCACTTTTCTAAAAAATGACTGGGTGTTATATGTTCAGGGGATATTTACTGATACTTCATTTTCTGCATCTAGTCAAAAGGAGATATCTGTCCTACAAAAAACATGGTTTAGGTATTGTTTTGATTACCCTTGCACATTTACTGTATTATTTTTTGCATATGAATTGAATACCCTATCTTGCAGATTAAAAATACACTTTGCGTGTCATACTGTGAAAAATGTTCTTTCACTTTAATGAGAAACTTCCTCTGTTTGGGCTTATGTATTGCATGAGATCAAAACCATCTGTACAGTCTGACTAGAGGTCCATGTATCTCAGTATCTAATGATGACCAAAAATGCAGCCCCTAGCCATTTGTGATGCAGGGATTTCATGAGCCAAATACAGTCCTCTGTATTTTAGGAATCCTCAGCTGACCCCTCAGCCTTGAACTTCTCCTGTCTCCTCCTCAACTGTGTAAGCTTCTGGCATTGCAACACTTTGGGCAGTGAGATTCCACTGATTAACAAGAACTGCTATCTCCTTTCTTTTTTGTACCTAACTCCTATCAGCTTCATTTCATGCCTTGTTTTGGATGAGACAGTGAACTTCTGATCCTCTCCATTTTCACTGTTGTAGGATGATTTGATAGATCTCTTCTGTATGTCCCCCTCCTCCCCCACCCCCCCGCCCTAATTTGTCAGCTTTCTACACTGAAGAGCTACAGATTATTTTATTATTCCTTGTTTGAAATCTGTTTCATACGTCGTGGTGGTATTGCGTTGTGCCCTGACCCTAAACCTTGACATTGTGCCATCACGTGTTGTGGGTGTGGAGTGAGGAGGATGTGCTTTGGCTATGTGTGGATTTTTCTGGGGGGAAGAGAAGATATTGCTTTCCAGAAATGACAGGATTTTTGATATTGGAGTAGTGTAGAATGAACAGGAATGGCAGAATACACATGTGGGGAATGGATGGGTGGATGTAGTGGGGAAATGAGAAATGAGCTCTTAAGAAAAACAGATAATGGATGTGAATACATGTTTCTAAAGAAGGGATGAGTTTGGTGTCTGTGAAAGAAAGTGAAAATTAATGTCTAGGTGATCTAATAGTAACATTGACATAAAATGAAGATCTGTATGCCTGATGGCTTTGCACAAATGATAAAGCGATGTCTTCTGGAATAATTGTGTGCATTAGTGGTGTCACAGACAGTGGGGAAGCTGCATCAAAGATATTATAAGCTTGCTGTTAGGTGACTGCTTGGTTTCCTTCATTTCTCAGGAGAGAAACTCGTGATCCAATTTCTCTTGGCCCTTGTTCCCTCTGGAGCACAGTTTCCCTTGTTGTCCAACTGTGTTAATACCATCCCAGCTGTGCTTGGCACTTACATGTAAACTTCTCTTTGGGAATTATGACTAATGGTCATTCCGTTTGAAAACAAGCATATTGCTTATTTACCTTCTTCGGTATAGAAGGCAGGGAACATGGAGGGGAAAAGCTTTTAAAGGGAGTATTTGTGTCTCTTACCTATTGCTTTATTCTTTTCTTAGTAGTCTTGGATCTTGTCCACTCAGAAATACTGCTGAGCTGGAAGTGAGAGAGCGCCTCAGATCTTCTGCTTCCATTTTTCTGTAAGCCTTACTTTCTCTGAAGAATCTCTCCAGCCTGTGCTACCTTTACTTCCTGAGTCAGTTCACTTTCTCTGATAGCTAAGGGAACTTAGCACCCTTTTGTCACTCAGATTCAAATCTGACAACAGTAAACTTTTTCTCTCGAAGAGTCATATAGGTATAACATCAGCAATGTTATTTTTGTCTCAAGGTGCCTTAGTATTCTATGTTCTCTTTTCCATATTTCATTTCCTATTTGCTTGCCTCTGGAAATAATTTTTTTCCAGGTCAGATATCTCTTTCAACAGCTGAGGGTAGTATTTTGTCTTCTGTTTTAATTCTTTATTGAGTAATAAACATTTCCAGAGTAAACTTCAATTGTTTTAAGCACTGTTGTAGCATCAGGTGTTCAGAAATATTGTGATTTTTTTCATAGCTTGAAAAGGTACATGAGATATACAGAAGCAGCTCTGATGCACTTCAGCTGTCAGGGAAGTCACTGAGGGTGACTGCATGGGTGCAGTGTACTCCTACTGTAGGTGTGTGCCGCCTCTTCCAGTTTGTGTTCCTGTTCTGTTGTACAGTTGTACTGGGTTCCTTGCTAGTGCATCTGCCTGAGTGCTCAGCCCAGGAGGGTGACAACAGTTCGATTTTACTGTTATTATCAAGTTTGGGCCACTGCTCCGAAGTCAGAGCTGTTCATGAGTATTCTCCCTCTCAAAAACTATTAGTCACATGTAATAAAGTAAAAGGAAAAATAGCGATCCCAGTTCAGTTCTGGTGCAATTGCATTCAGAGCCATGAACTTTCTTAATGTAACTGGGACTGAACAGTAAATAAGAATATAGACTGAAAAATCAGCTTAGCACAAGAACAAGGAAAAGGTCAATGTAATCAGCAGGGATTTGTTCTAGCTTCAGGAAACTTTTCACTTTAATGACCATGTGAGGCTTAGAGTCCTGGATTGTGAGACAAAATAAAGAAGACCTGCATTTCTTTATCAGGCAATAGTATCAAAATAGTTTATTATTGAGAAATAATATATACATCACATAAATTAATTTATCATCTAAACAGTATTTTTTAAAGTAAGCAATTAATTTGTAATGAAACTATGTATAAGAAGAGTTTGTGAATTTAAAGGCGCCTGATTCTTGAAAACAACTTTATTTTAAAACCTAGGTGCAATCTACAGCCCTCACAGTCATTCGTGCAGGTATCAAACTGGCTATTCACTGAAGTACTGTGTGCTATTGCATGCAAGTCAGGATTGCAAAACTGAATTAGTCCTTGTAGAAGCATTGCAAATATGGAAAATTATTTCAGTGCTTGTAATTATTTCAGGATTAGTCACTCAATAATTAAAAAGTGAAAAGTTAAGCTTATGTGCATAGTTTTTGTAGCAAAGAATTACAAGCCATAAGTAAAATAAATTGAGTTATATTTGGAGTTGTTATCAACTAGTCTTGTGACTGCATTCTCTGGTACATACAAATTAATTACAGCTTAGAGCCTTACAGGAATTTCATGCTGACAGCTTGTCAGCTGTGATATCTTCTACTTGTGGCCACTAGATTTTAATTGTGAGGTGCTGAGCACCTTCTATGAATCCCTTAGCAATCTCAGCTATGTGTCAGAGTAGCTGAAGGAGCTCACTTCCTTGCATGATGGGATGCATAATGATAACAACGTTCTGGCTATTTCATGGGCTGAGGAACTGAAATGGACCTCTGTTGACAACTACCACTACATTTCTTAATCTCTCTGACTTAGTTTATTTTTTCATTTTTGTGTCAGTTTGCAGCTGTAGACATCTCTCAGGGAAAAGTCTGGAATGTATTTTCATTAATGATCCAATTTTCCAAGTGCCTTTTTTTAACTCATTACATCTGCGTCCATGATAGATTTTCATGTAGAGTACTGCTGTTAAACTTCATGAATATAAGTAAAGCAATGTGAGAAACATTTGCAAACATTGATGCTTCAACTTAAGAGTTTCATCTTCTTTTCATTATGTACATTGTTATAGGTATAATAATGATAATAATAAAAAACGGTTCCTCTTTTTATCCCTGACGGTAAGGAAGCCTGGGCAGGTTAGCATTGGGGTACCTGTCTAACTTTTGGATATGGGCAGCTGGACCAAACTCATTGCTCAAAAGAGAAAGATTCAACTTCCCTGTTTTACCCTCTTTTCACACCTTCGCTGTTTTTTGTGTGGAAGTAGTTGGTCTGCCATCTCATAAGGTAACTTGGGCCTCGCTGTTCAGTGTTGCCTTTGTTTACGTCACAGAAAATGAGGTGTTCAAATCACTTTACTTTTGCTGGGTGGAAAAGTCTTTGTTGTGAAACCAGAATGGCTCCACAGGAATCTGTCCTCATGAGTGAGGAATGTGACAGAAGAAAAACAGTGTCAACTTTGCTCTCCCTTCTGATTTTGGGCCTTGCTCTTTTGATTGTCTGGCATGATATTAAAGAGGGCATGGCATGGACTGATGACAAGCAATGCAAACTCTTTAATCAGTTTGCACAGGGCTTATTTAATCAAATTTTGTGCCAGTCAAACAGTTACGGGTATTTGTGCAAAGTGGACATTCGTTATAATTACTGTGATCATGCCAGTCCCAAGGAGCTCGACTAGGAATCCTGACAGTTTTTGCTGGGAATATGAATTGCTCTTATTAATGTGTTTATACATTTAGACAACCTGTTGGTGAGTGCTAACATTGTGTTTGACCCACATGGCATTCCAACACAATATACTCATTTGTAGTTTATGGGCACAGTACACAGGAGCAGACCAAAGATGCTGTCACAGAATGGAAGTAGCTCAGGTTTTAATGCAGTTTTATCCCTGTGCTCTCCCTCATTAACTTCATACAGTGGAACATAGACTAGTTCCTGAGCCCCACTGCAGCGAAGAAGAAATCACCTTTTGATGTTTCCTTCTACTTGTGTGCACTTACAGTGTACAGCTGCAAAATACTCCTGTCTTTCTTCGCTTTTCTCTGCAATTTCTGAAGTTATAACACATTTTGCAATAGAATATTTTTTTTGTAAGTCATTTTATCAAATTTTGAGGAAAACTTACCTAAATTAAAGGTTTTTCTTTGTAAGATTTTTTTTTTTTTTGCAAACTCCTTCACTCTGGGGTCGTTGAAACACTGGCATTCAAAATAGTTTATAGACTTAGCAGTCTCTGTAGTATTCTGCCTGTATAAGTACACATACACGCTGTATACATGCAAGGTCTACTCTATGCCTTTCTTTTCTCTTTGCCCTTCATCTGAGACAGAGCTTGTCCTTCATAATGTTTTGGGTTGGTTTATTCTTTGTTTGTTTGTGTGGTTTTGTTTGTTTGTTTTGTTGTTGGTGGTTTTGGTTTGTCTGTTTGTTGGTTTAGATTGGACTTTTTTGTTTGGTTGGTTTAGTTTTTGGTTTGGTTTTTTTGTTTGTTTGGCTGGTTTTTGTGGGGCTTTTATTGTTTGTTTTGTTGTGGTTTTATTTATTTATTTATTTGAACTTAAATCAGCACTGATAAAGAATTGAGCAGAAGATCCCAGGGATGATCCTCCAGAAGGCTGCCTATGAGGAGACTGATCTCCCCATGACCACTACCTTCAAAACCTCATCACCACCAAGCAAAGTCTTAGGCTGCCACTGAAAGGTTTCAGGGGGGAAAAAAAAAAAAAAAAACAAAAACAAACAAACAAACAAAACAAACAAACAAACAAAAACCCACACAAAACAACAACAACAAAAAAAAACACAACAAAACAAAACAAAAAAAACAAACCCCATCAACTGCCTCACTTCTGTATCAAACACATTCAGAGGCAACTGTAATAGCTACTTTGGGTAGGTGTGGCTTCCCCAGGACTCCCTTGCCATAGTTTGTAGCTCCAAGTGACACAGCTATTTCAAGAAAGCCTATCCCCTTCTCTTAATACCACCCTTATTTAAAGATTTATTCTGTCCTGAGTCTCAGGGGGGCCTGACCAGCACATCCTCCAGCTGGAGTTATAAATACAAATTCAAGTGCTGAAGTTGATTCTTTGCTGTATCTGGGACAGAGGATTTGGTTGTTCCACCCATTCCCCAGCTGCAGTCTTCTTTATAGCCTGAGACTCAAAAAGTCATCATAATTGTGAATTACACTGCAAGAACCTGCCTCCTTGTTGCCAATCAATAGTACAAGAACTAAGTTCAGGTTGGTTGTGAAGGCATGCAGGGTGCTCTAGCCAATCTATCTCTTATAGGTGCTGAATTGTTCTGTGCATGTAGTGGGGATGTATTGATGTATTTCTTCACTAGGGCTACTTTTTTATATTTGGCTGTATTTACCTACCTGCCACCAAGAAGCTCCCCTCTTTAAGGATGAATGAGGCATAAATACATCCCTGCAGGAGGTGGTAAGACAAAGAAGAATCAGGTTCAAGAGTTTAGATGTATGCAGTATGCACTATAAGAAAAAGCCTACAAATGTACAACCTGTCTTTCAGGACTTCTGGTTACCAGTCAGCATCCTTCCTCATCGCTGGAAACTTTTCAGTTGTCCACAAAGATAATTCACCATAATTTTAGTCTAACACAAGATAGGCTTCTATACTTTTCTACAATTTATTATGTTTTAGTAATAACATATTTTATCTCTGTTTTGATTTTCCTGTAGTTTGCAAGAAGAAAAAAGGCTTTTGGAAAATGAATATGAAAGAATTCCAAGACAAAGGGTAAGTAGAGTAGATGAGGAAAGCCATGTTTTAAGTTCTTTGAGCTAGCATATAAAAACATCAATGAAAATGTTTTCACAGTGTGAGTAGCTAGAGTTTATTTAAAATCTGGAATACATAGAAAAATCAAGAGCTAGACTTTGTAGGAGAGGCTATATTATACCATTCAGGTTTGATGAGTGTAGGGCAAACAATGAATAACTGATACAGAAAAGATCTGAGTTTACTTGGGAAAATTTTTTACTGTAGTCAGCAAATGGATACTGCATGTAAAGATAGCTGCAGGATTTTGGTTCTAGGATGTGAGTATGGAAAATACGTTTGCAGTCATATATCCTGATGAATATATGTCATTTTGTCAGGAAAAAAAAAAAAATTCTGCTGGTTATTGATAGAAGAAACACATCTGGTAAAAAGAATTGTATTTCATACCTTGTAAAAAAAAGTTATCATCGTTCAATGTTAATAATTCTGTAACATCACAGACCTGCAAAATGTAGAAGGGAAAATAAAATTCATCTAATCTTTTACTTAATTTTTAAAGGAAGCAGATAAGAAAATTAAACAGTTGAAAGAAAATTATGATGAGCTCTGCAAAGAAGTAATTCAAAGGAAAGCAGAAATTAATGCAATACAGGAAGATGTTTCATCTAAGAAAAAGATGATGTTAACAGATAAGAAAGAAATGGAAAAACTTCTGGAGAAGCAGGCTGATTTAAAAGTAACACAAAATGAATTGTGTGTATGCATATCTGTGTGTATGTTCGTGTATGTGTATATACATGTGTGCTTTGTCCAAGCAACGGAGTATTTTAGATGTTTCTCATTCCAAATTCATGAAATGGCATTACATCATTTTTCAATAGGCTTGAAATATGCTGTTGTGCCATATCCATTATTGCCCCTTTAGAGAATAATAATAGTCATGGATTTGATTAAAAATTGTTTCTGTGATAACGTTTGCTATGTTGTGTTATTGCAGGCTGCTCTAAGATATGCTCAGATCCAAGTTAACAGATCTCTATTATGATGAGAATTAACAATTCTATTATATTATGATGAGAATTAAACAACATACCTACATCTTTGCTGTTTTCCTTTCCATGGTATAGATAATATAATCTGAGGCATTAATAATATTTGAGCGTAATTTTGAAATTATGAAATTGTAAATATCAATGTTTAGTTTCAAAAGTAGCAGCTATAATTCTGTGGGACAAGCTCAAGTAATTAAAAAATGTTTCCTGCTCATTTTCACAGCAGTTCTGGGTGAATATTCCTTCTATGAAATCTCATCTGTTATTGAGACTATTCATCTAACTTTTCTGTTTCGTTACTAGAATGAGCTAGTTAAGATCCTTGGTGTTCCAGCACAACTCAGAAAAGAAACTGAGAAGATGAATCAGAAAAAAAGGTATGGCTTGAAAAAATACTTATATATACATAAATACATATGTATGACATTTTCATCCATTTGTTACAGAGATGATTGAGTATAGTTGTTGATTACAATTAGAATCAACATTTTAAAAAGCATCTATAAGCCACTTAAAATCCATTCACTGTACTGAAAAATACAGTATTTGCAGTGAAACATTTTAAATTTAAGTACAACAAATTAAAGTTTAGAACAAAACATGGTCAAAAACTGCTTACCACTCTTACTTTGCTGCACTACTATATATCAGATATTCTTATTAAATTTTTAATGGAAAATAATGTCATGGTTTACTCGAGCAATTAGGCTTTTAGTCCTCAGTGACTGTATATTATCTCTATTTGCCTCAGTGAAACTAGCAGCCTTCACAGCTAACAGGCTCACCTGAGCTAAATAATTTCTGTACCAGTTTTTAGTCAGATGTGCTTTGCTCTAAGCTCCTGATGTGAATTCTCGTCTCTTAATAGTTCAACAGGTAAAATGTAAGCCAGTAGCCAGCCTTTTCTTTCTGTCTTTTGTGTATCTGTGTAGTTTTTGTGTAGCTTTTTTCCTCCCCTGAAGCATGACGTGCTGCTTTCTCTATGTGTAAAATCTAATTAGCACTGTGCAGTTTCAGCCAGGTCAGTCACAGATCCTGGCAGTTCAGTTGCCACCCAGATGAATGATGTGGTTTGTACCTTGTTTGAGCACAGGGCTGCACTGAAGTTTTTGTGTCTCTTGTTTCCAGTTCCCATGTATAATACAGAAATTGTTTGACTATGATAATTTTTTCAGTTTTTAAACTTGTATAGTGGCTTTCTTCTACATTTTCATCACTACTCTGCTTAATGCAACTTTGCCATCATAAATATAAGAAGTTTTTCCTATAGTGTTACAGAGAAGCAATTAAAAGAAAATAATTAGTTTTGTAGATTGCTGTTAATGAAGTATATAAATGAATCTTCTGTCACATCACAGAATGGACTAACCAGAGTTCACAGTCTTGGGAATAATATTTCAAGTTCCACACCCATGTTGGCAGAAAGCAGTTTTCTAGTACTCTTAATTACTGTGATGGTGCTAAACTACCTCATAGTCCTATGGCTACCTTCAATTTCATTGTTGAACCATAGTGGCATTTGAAGATTTTGATTGTATGCAGTCTGCTTCCAAACATGTAATGTAGATAGTTGTGGTGTTGAAATGATTTTGTATGTACATAAAACCTGGCAACTCACATTTTTCCATTTAAATACATACATGGAAAAGTTAACCCTACTGTCCTGTTAAAATATATCCACAGAGATGAAGAGAAGAAGAAAGAAACCCTTAATGACCAAATAGAAGAGTTGAATGGTACCCTAAAAGCCATTGAAAAAAGGACCAAAGAGATTTTGCAAGAAAGAGAAGATGTAATGAGGGAATTGGATGGGAAACAAATTCTGCTACAAAGCAAAGAACAAGAAGGCATTACTCTGACAAAATTACTAGAAATCAGCAGAGAGAATGAATCAACGGTCCTATCAGACAGGTTAGAATAGTAGCTGTAAGCTGTGTAGTCTGAGTGAACAGTTCTCTATTCACAAATATCTATTTCTTTTTTTCTGCTGTATTGCTTATGTTTTCAAGTTTTATGATGCAGCCAGCACAGACTAGAAATTATCAGGCTTGGTTTTGACTTCAGAAATGTTTTTATAAACTACTGGAATCTAGGATTTGCCTTGAGGAAGAACATCAAAAAGCATAAGCAGTTGATAAAATCCTGGGAGAGCAAAACTGGATTTTAGAAGGTTTTTGTCTCCAGTGAAAATATATTTTTTTCTGCATAACTCACAGAAAGTAAATTGAACAAGGAAAAAAATTTTTTTTTTCATTTTCAGATGAGGACCGTAGATTTCTGCACCCATGTACTCCTGAATTTCAGTGGGGACTGGTTACTCAACTCTTTAATATTCCCTTGAATTATGAGCTTAAATATACTCGATAAAGTAAAATAAACTGGTTGATTGCAAGCTTCAAATAATTCCTTCTTTGCAGAAGAAGATGTATCTTTGTAATCATGGCCATATGTTCAGCAGCAGTGCTTTTGCCTTTAAAGTTTTGTATTAAAGGAGAGTGGCACTTCGAGTTGAAATCTTTGAGTGAACATGTAAATATTCCCTCATACTAAAAATTGTGTTTCCTTTCTTCTTATAAGCAATAGATTCTTTGGAACTTTTAGCATATTCAGAACAGACTATGAGACCTTATTGCCATCATTAGGTGTACTGTAATTGGTTAACATTATAAAAATGCTATCTTTTTAGGTAATATGTGTCAGTAGTTTATGTTGAGTTTATCTTGCTGCTCAGCCATAACTATGAAGTACTCAAAACCCATTAAAATTATTGTGCCTGTTTGCATACGTGTCTTGGTCGAGTTACCTGTTTCTAAAATTCTGTCTTTCTATACAGAGTAGCTCTGGAAAGTAATCTAAATAAATGTATCTTGGAGAAAAAAAAGCAACATGATATTCTCATTCGCAAGCAAACACAGAAAGATAGAGAACTGAAAAATTTAAAAAAGATGGAGTTACAACTGAATGCGATTTACGAGTCCTTGGAACAAGATAAGAAGCAGCATGAAAGACTCAAATTAGAGGTCTGTATGAATGCACTGATCATAAGGATTCTAAATTTTCATGTAAGAAATCTGTCTATGAAATCTTTTGACTAATCCTAAAAGGGGATCCATGAAAGGGGGAAGAGAAGATTGTTTTAAGTTTTATGCACATAAAAGTGTCAGGTATGTTGCCACAGTGAACAAAGTCACCTCTAGCTGCTCTCACTGTAATAAAAATACTGCATGAAGATATATTTGGACTGTTCTTAAAAAATGGATTTTAGGTGGGAGCATCCTATCAGGGAGAACTGGGAGATTATATAGGCACTGCACTGTCATGTCTTCCTTTAAAGCACTGTGGAATTGTGGTCATTTATGAGTGAAATAATATAGTGGCTTGCCCACAAACATCAAAGAAATTGGCATCAGAAAAATAGAGCCATGTACTTGCTGGTTCCCAAATGATGAAAGTATACATATTTTTAAATTTTGAAGGTTGTTTGTGCATTACTGTAAATAAATTATAGTGTATTTATAGATTATAAATATAGAATAATGTCCCCATTATTCTAGGGGACAGGAAATTAGTGCTTTATAAAATTTGATATTAAATAATATGAAATAATTCCTTATGTTCTATTTGTTGCCACTCAAATTTCACCTTTCTCATTTTCTCCCTGCATTAGTATTTCACTTATTCCTCTTCCCATACTGATTTACTCTTTTCTGTTTAATTTGTGCCTTCTACTAGCCTGATTTTAAAGGGCAGTCTCGTTCTGCTTGTCTATTCAAAGCATTTAATTTCTTTTATCTTACCAATTCTTTCTTAAAAATTTACTTTGTCTATAAATTTTGCATAGTCTCTTCCCCTCATCACTGGTTCTTCCATTCTTTCTTTCTTAGCTTTTCTCCTATGCCAGCTCCTTGTTAAGTCTAAATGTAATCAGTCTTATAAAATTAATCTTGCTTAGTCAGGTGAATATTTTTTCACAGAACTTGGTGTTTCCTACCTTGACACAGTGTCCTTGAAAGTTTTCTTGGTCCTTCCAAGCAATTCAGGGCAGAAAAAAAGGTCTTATTTACATCGCTGTAAAGTTTTTAAAAATAACTATCTGATATCAAAACCCATAAGTACCCAGCTTTGCTATTGAAACAACTCCAAACATTACTTCATAGTATTTAATCTTATTAAAGAATACTAATTATTTTCTTCTCTCCCCTGAAATTCCTCCTGAATTCACATGTGTATTAATTACGTAGTCATATAACCCCATCTGGAAGAGGGAGGAAAGCTTTGTAACTACACAAACATTTTTAGATTGAATTTCCTGAAATGCTGCTTAAAGGGATGACTTGTATTCCAGACTTTGATCTTAACATCCATCTTGAGTTTCTGTTCAGTGTCAGCTAAGTGAATCTGGGAAGTGATATTTTTTCCTTTGCTATTGCAGAAATATTCCTGGAGGGAGAACCACAATTGTTCAAAACCATGTAATGCTAAAATCAAACGCCTTAACTCACCAACAGCTGTGGTTAACCTTCAGAGTTCTGGTTGAGATCCAAACCCAGCCCAACTCAACCCCTTCACACTGTGAAAGGGCAAGACCTGTAATGAGACCCTTAAAGGTTAAGCTGCATTGCAAAGGATTCCTTCAGTGCTAACTAAAGGGGAATGCCAGTAGAAACAGAAGTGGATTTATAAGCAGTATTTTACTCCAGAAGTTGCTATCTCAATGCAAACTGGTCATGGCAATATAGTTGTTTTAGCCCATCCTCCCATGCTCTGTGATTACTTTCTTGGCTCTTTTAGAAGAGCAAATGTGAAAGCACCACTCCTCTGCATCATGGCCAGTTTGAATGTGGTACTGGAGTATGAAAGACTAGAGTGGAAAGCTTGATTCTGTTTGGCTTTTGCTATCTTGGTTATCAAGAGTAGCCAGCATGGATTTACTAAAGGGAGGTCATGTCTGCCTAATCTGATAGCCTTCTATTATGGTGTGACTGAATGTGTAGAAGAAGGGAGAGCAGTGGATGTTCTCTACCTTGACTTCAGCAAGGCTTTTGACACATAACATCCTCATGGGTAAGCTCAGGAAGTGTGGGTTAGAAGAGTGAGATGGGTTGAGCACTGTCTGAACAATAGAGCTCAGAGGGTTGTGATCAGTGGTGCAGATTCCAGCTGGTGACCTGAAAGTAGTGGTGTTCTTCAGGGGTCAGTTCTGGGTCCAGTCTTATTCAGCATCTTCATCAATGACCTGGATGAAGGGATGGAGTATACCTTTAGTAAGTTTGCTGATGATGCTAAACTGGGAGGAGTGGCTGATACACTGGAAGGCTGTGCTACCAGATCTATCCAGATCTGGACAGGCTGGAGAGCTGGGCAAAGGCAAACCTAATGAAGTTCAACAAGGAGAAGTGTAGAGTCCTACAGCTGGGGAGGAACAACACCATGTACCAGTTCAGGTTAGGGGTAGACCCACTAGAAAGCAGCCCCTTGGAGAGAGACCTTGGCATCCTGGTGGACAATAAGTTATCCATGGGACAGCAATGTGCCCTTGTGGCCAGGAAGGCCAATGGTGTCCTGGGGTGCATAAAGCAGAGTGTGGCCAGCAGGTCGAGGGAGGTTCTCCTTCCCCTCTGCTCTGCACTAGTGAGACCACATGTGGAGTATTGTGTCCAGTTCTGGTCTCCCCAGTTCAAGAGGGACAGGGAAATACTACAGAGAGTCCAACGGAGAGCTACAAAGATGATGAAGGGACTGCAACATCTCTCTGATGAGGAAAGGCTGAGATTGAAATACCATGATTCTATAATCTTGAGAGCACACCTGGGAAAACAATATTTTAGGTAGTTGAATCTCCTTTAATTAATTAAAAAGCCAGATTTACATTTATTCATTGTGATTCCAAGTGAAAAATTCACAAGACTTAGTATGGAATAGTAAGAAAGACAAATTTAAGGAAGCACACTGATGTACTGCTGCTGCTCCCATCAAATTTTTATACTAAGTGCAGAATGGCTGGTTTGTAGAATAAGGAAATTACAGAAACACTTCCTTCAAATATGTTTATCTTCTTGGTAAGTTGTGAAAGGTCAGCTATTGCTAAACACTGACATTCTGTGTGAAAGAGAACTGGCCCCTCTGGCTGTGGCCAGCCCAGAGCAGACCTGCTGTTCCTCTCCATGCATGCCTTCTCTTTGGTCACGCCAACCAGCCAAAAGTGCTTAAGTTTAGTCATGTCTTATGTGAACAAAAGTCCTTAATGGATTAAAGATGTTTATGTGAGCTTTCTACTTTTAGACTCAAGAACTTGATGGCATCCTTAGAATCCCGTCTTGAAAATGTGGAAACAGCTACTTACAGACGCTACAGCCTTTTTGCACAGCAGAAGTCATAACTAATACACGCTCCACAGAAGAGCCACGTTTGCTCCCTCCACAATAGTAAAAGTAACTTGCTTGGAGTAGGTTTTATTGACCTTTTAGGAAACTTCAGTCAGATCAAATCTCAGAGTTGGCATCTGAAACCAAAGTAGCTCCACAGTTGGAACGCTGCTGTGCCTCTTGTTTCCTTTTCCCTTCATGCAAGTGAATAACATCTAATATTATAATATTAACACAGACGTGAAAACCATAAGTGCAAAACATTTCACTATGTATATTGAGGTATAGTGTTTTGAACTCTAACATCTGGTTGAGATCTGAGAAAGATACCATGGGGTTGTATGTATTATCTTCAAATAACTTCCAGATGTGTCATTCAGTGTCATTTTTTCCCATAGGTACGAATTACAGATTTTCAATTTTGGACAGGCAACATATGCCTGCATAACTTAACTTACTGTATTTATTTCTTAATTATTTATAACCATAAAGAATTTTTCAGTGAAATTAGACACTGTGAGGCAAATACAAACTTTTGCCTTACAAGTTATATCATGCAAATAGTGGCAGTGGGATTGTTATATTTCAGTCAGAAGGTAGTTTCTAATGTGTCTTCCTTCACACACTTAATTTTAAAATCAGATTGAATAAACAAATTAGTACATCAGTGTTTGTGTTGTTAGTTTTTACTTTATAGAGCTTAAGTAATAAACAGGAAAATCTTACTTCAATAAGGAAAAGCACGTTTTATCAAATCTACACAGATGTGAAATGTTGGCTGTATTAAAATCAGTGATCTATTTTGTTCCCTCAGTAAGGTCAGAATTTCACTCAGAAAATCCTCTGTGAATTCAGAAGGTGACATCTTTACATAGACTCTCTTTGTGATTTTTCCTTTTTTAATGACAGTTTAGTTGCTGAAAAGCATAACACTTATAAATATAATTTAGCACTTAAACTGGGATTTTAAAAGAGAAGGCTTTTTAGTTAAAGTCTTAAAAGAAGGATTTGAGAAATGTGCATTTGTTAATGAGGAACTCTACTCAGTGAAGAGCTCTTGGATTAGCTATTGTAACAAGGCAAAAAAAATTAATTTCTTACTTAGTGTAACTACTTGAGATAGATTATCTGCTGTTTACATTTTTCACATCTTTTGTTTGCATCACTCAGGGTGCTTTGTTTATTTTTGTAGGCAGAAGTTATCCCTAGAAGTAATGGAATATTATTAGAAAGACGACGAGAGCTGCAGAAGGAGATTGACTTGACCAAGAGAAGGTTAGCTGAACAGGTGCTGAGTTCTGCTTTCTCACACTTTTTCACTATATTGTAGTTGATTTTTCACTCTATATAGTTGTTTTTTAATCATGAGAATAAAGGAACTGTTTGAAGAAAAAAACACAGGAATTAATAGCTGCAGCTCTCTGGTGAGAAAACGTGATAATATTTGTTCAATTTTAAAGACCACCCCTTCATCATATTTAAAAAAATATTTTTCAGTATTACTGGTCACATATTGGAAGGCAGAAAGTTAATCTACTTTCTAGATTAAGTCTTTCTGAATATCATTAACAACATTGCAACTAGAAATATATGGGTTTAAATTTCCTTTGGATATGGCACAGTGTCTTGTTGAAACAAGGACAATTCAGCATTTCTACATTATAATTTTTTATCTTCAGAGTTTTATCACTTTTGGATGTCTGTCTGTACTCAGTGCAGCCATATGTAGTGTGGAGATGCAGATGTCTTGATTATGAAAGTATTAGTACTTGCCACTACTTAAATAATTTTATTAGAAGCAATATATTTCAGACATAACTTCTCCTTAAGATCATTCCTCCTTATCGTCTTTCCCTTATATCCATTTTCTTTTTGTGCTGTCTTTTAATTTGTTAGCATTATCAGGTGGTATTCAGCTTGTGTTTCAATATATATATGTTCAGGATCTATATGTCACCGTTTGTGTATGGGATATGTGTCTAATGTGCCACGATAGTCAACAGCAATCTAATCATGTAGCCAGTGGAGCCTAGGAAGCCATCCATTCACCACTTAGCCTACAATGGGTTGAACAAATAGCTCTTTAGAGTTTACTAGCTGTACTGAATGAATCTCCAACAACTCTGGGTATCTAGATACTTTACTATTTAAATGTCTAAATTTGGTCACTTAATGTGTTATGTCTTGTGTAACACATGTCAAGACCTCACAGTAAGCTTATTTAAAGATTATGTGGCCATAATGAACCACAACGGGCAATAGCTGAAAGATGTACTAGACTGAGGAGCAGAAATGCCTCTAGGTGATAAAACATTTGGACATGTTACTAAAAAGATTATGAATGGGGTTTCAGCTGATATTTTAAAGCTGGTTTTTGGGTTTTGGTTTTTTTGGTTTGTTTTTTTTTAAATCTATGTGGTCTATATATACATGTACTTTGCAGATAAACCCAAAGTATTTCTGACTTCAGGTTTGCCAATGCTGATGCATTGATGCATAAGGAATTGAATTTAATTTTCTTTAGGAAATGATATCAGGTATGGATGCCCACGTGTTAGAAGAATATATTGCTGAAGAAGGACAGCTTTTCAAAGAACAGGAAAAATGCAGAAATGAGTTATCCAGACTTGCACGTGTGACTTGTCTCAGAGTTGAAGAGAGGGAACAGAAATCTAGGGAGGCTCAGAAGGCCCAGGTAAAAAATTATCTCATATAATTGGAAGACTCTTCTACAGTGAAAGCAGGTATATGGAGAAAATAAATTGCTAGTGAGGAGAGCCTTACAGACTCTCATTTCCCACTTCATTTTGAAGTTCTGCCACACCACAGGAAGCTCACAATACTGTGCTGTTTTATTGGCAATTTATGGTGCAGTGCAATGGTATATTAAAATCTCATGCCACAGGTGATGTAAGGTATTTGAAAGGACATTTTCTTTTAGGTCTATGGAATAAAGAGGCAGAAAAGGAGGTAGCTTCGCTGAGACTCTCAGAAATACAACTGTGTGTACAAATACATGGACATTAAAAGATAAACAGACCCGCTGCTCATTCCAAGGAGAGGAAACAACTTTTATTTTCCTGGCACACTTCCAGGTGTAAATTGTTATATTAATGTGAAGAAAGATGGAAGGAAAGCTCTTCCTACAGTCACAGAAACTAGAGCTAGCCATTGAGTTTCCTGCCTGCATTTTGCTTGCATTATAATATCATATTTGTGCTGTGATGTTGCACAGTTTATACTAACTGCTAAGTCTGTATATGAGCCCAAACTATACAATGTATGTTTGTATTCAAATAAATTAGATAAGTTAACCTTCTAGCACTTTGGGAATCTTTGACTATCTATAAAAATAAAGAAACATGTCAGGCTTTGCACCTTTGCAATAAAAATCAGTCCATAAAGAGATAAAAAAAAAAAATAATAATTCACAGTAATGAATACACACATACGCAGAGGTGCAATACAGCATGTGCCAGCTTTTTTAATACCAATCTCCTCCTCCTGATACCAGTGGGAGGCGAGAAAAGGCCCATCTATTGAAGGTTAGTGGCATGGGACATTAAAAGCTGAACACAACTGAGAAGGTCCAGAGCCATAACAAAATGTAAATGTAGCACTCTAGTTAATCATCAGTGATTGCTTAAAAGCCAGAAAAAAGTAAACAAGAAATTATATTTGAAAATATAAAAGTTCAGTGGGGCATATGCCAAATAATTATATAGTGATGGAGCTGAGAAGCTGATTAATAGAAACAGTAAAACTCCAGATATAAGGGACCATGCATTTTAAGATGCCGCATCAAATTACTTACATTTAATAACAGTCATTGTAAGCTTAATATACACAGAAAAGATGTATTCTTTAATGTTCTTAAAATAAAAACATTTCATTATAATTAGAGTAAAATCTTTGAATAATCTCACCTCACTGTCTTCCTTCTCTAAGAGGATAGTTGTTCTAAGTAATTTCTTTGAAGATATTTCTTTGATATAGCTATAGAGCTCACCGAATTCTATTTAAATTTCAGGTACAACTCCAAAATATTATTAAAGATATAAAAAGAAAGGATCTTGAAATAAGCAAATATAAAAAGAGGAAAAGAGACATCCAAAGACAGTAAGAAAATAGTTATATTAGCTAAGAAATGTCTTTTAAAGCAATTTTTATCCAACTCATGTATGCATAAAATTATAATCATTATTTCTTTCACACTTGTCATTTCTTCAGACTCCAAGGATTTGCTAAAATGTATGATGTTATCCAAAATGAAAGGAATAAATGTATAAAATTGGTGCATGCTGCTCAGCAGAAAGCAAGTGAAATTAAAAACCGGATAAAATTACTAGGAAATGAAATAGAAAATTTAAGGAATACTGTTATAACCAAGGAAAGGTGAGTTTTAAGTAAACTGTAGATGACAATTATAGAAATGTAGGATGAGAAAGAATCTTAAGAGATAATCTAGTCCAGCTTCAGTTATAACTATATCATCCTTGATAGTTACTATCCTGATTTTTAAAACCTGATTCAAAGACATTTAGCAACATCCTTACATAATCTGTTCCAATTTCTTGTAACCCCAACAAATCACACTTAGTTTGGGCATTTCACATGGCACAAGGCATTTTTGAAGTTTCTCTGTCTCTCGTTTTTTTGTCCTTTGAAGGGGTGAATTATTGCATTTCCTTTGTATCATCGTTCTGGAGCCAGTAGTAGCTGAATTATGATATTTCATTCGATATGAACAACACTGTTGTACTTGCTTATCCTTGGACAAAAAGAGGTTCAATACACATGTGATTCCACAATACACTGGGGCGTGATACTAATAGGTAGAACAAACTGGGATTCCTGGTTCAAACTCAAACTGAAGTTTACTGGGTAACATTTCTTTCAGATTAAACACCACATAATTTCAATTTCCAAGCAATCCTAGTCAAAACGAAAGGTTACATTCACAACAAAGAGGATGAGGCAGAACAGTTGGTGTTTGTGACTCTCTTTTTTCTTCGACCATTATTTAGTGGAGATGTCTTTTTGTCATCTTTTTGTTAATTTAGTGATGATATGCTGTAATGTAGACAGAATGACAGTCTCTGAAATCAGTAGTTAGGAAAGCAGGAATGGCTAACTGTGTAAGCAAAACAGCACAGACAGAATTGAGTAGTTTAAAAATAATTTGATTTTCCCAAAGCTTTGTGTTTTGGTGCCAAAAAATTGCACAACCAGACTAATGCATTCAGGATACATTCACTCAAAGTATATTGTGAATCTCCCAATCAATCACTGCTGAAAGGAGGGGGAAAACAAGGATAAGAAGGCAGATATATATTGTCTAGATATCAGCCATATCTAATTATTATAGATGACCCTTCTCCAGTACAGATCCCACAGACATTGTAATCCCTGCAAACCTAATTTTAAAACTAGTAAGATGTACTGGATAACTTCTAACTCTCTTGCCTATGGAAAATATTTTTAATCCCAGTAACAGACTTCAGTATCACTGACTTAACTGCAATTTACACAATTTGGAGGACAGAGTATCAGTCCCAATAGGAGACAGGATTTTTTTAGGATTTTATAATGCATTGCATTTCTGCAACACTGTCAGGCTTTCAGTCTTAAACTTGCTTTACACAAGTTTAATTCAATTCAGTGATACCCTGTGGAACTAAAAAGTGTTAAACACACAGGCAAAATTAACCAGAAAGAAGCTCACTGCTCTGTGTGGAGTAATTCAGCAATGTAGTGATGGAGCCCAGCAGGGGAGGCAGGATATTTCATCTGCAGTACTGTATTTGTTACACTTCTCCTTTCACTACTGCTTTTCTATGTTGACATGAATATCTCCCCAGTGTAGATAAAGTAGTGATACTTTCAAGAAGTGATACTTACCACAATCAAATACAGTAACTCTACATTCAGTGTCGTGAGCAAATGAATGATCCATGTGGCAACAAGAATCTGTATTTTAAGCAAGGGACCATCATCTAGTGGCCAGCAAAGTCACTGGAAATAATGAGTTCTGTTCTTCATTTTTATGGGTTTGTAATGTGATCTTGTCACTAATCTTTCATTGTGTGTTGTTTTTTTTTCCTCATCTGTCAAACAAGAAAATATCATTTTCTTTCTTGTGTGAATGTTGTGATATGTTCTTTTATAAACAATAAACTTGGAGACCTTTGAATCACAACTACAAAATTATTTAAATATCACTCTTTAAATAGAAGGGCAGGTTTTCTACACATTAAGACTTTGTAGCACAGCTTATACTTCTGCTCTTGAACTTTCTTTCTTACATCCCCTTGGGCTACCCAGTGGAGAAGAAAAAAAGCTGTAGTGCAGTGCTCCATATATAGCATTTTCTTTGGGCTGTAATCCAGGTCTCCCCAAACTGGAAAGAGCTTGTAGAGAGAAGCTGTTCTCAGAGTCTTCCTGTAATGGTTCTGTGAAGCAGTGACATAGAAGACCTTTTGTGCATTTGAGGAATTAGTTTAAGCTCCACTTTTATTTGCTAATTTTTTTTAAAAATTGCTTTCAAATTGAAAGGACTAAAAACTTTCCTACTTTTATGTTATGTTAAAGCAAATTGCAGAAACAACATGTGAAGAATACAAATAATCTAGCAATTACAGACAGTCTCAAAAAAGATTATCGTAAAATTGTACAAATCATGCATGAGCTGAAAGAAAAGAAAAAGCAACAGTGTCTGAATCTTGAGAGACTTACCAATACGGTCACCTGCATTGAAGAGGAAACTGTGCAGCTACACAAAAACTATGAACGGGCTATTCAGCAACAAAATGAGAGGTATAGATGTGAATTTGATGTTTTATAGTGTTTTAATTTTTACATTCATGACATTAATTTTTCAATTTATTTATTATTACTATCTTTCAAGGTTGCCGGTTATGTTCTAGAATGGAATAAATGGAATATGCTGAAAATTAGTCTTTTTTTTCTTTTTTTTTTTTTAATTTTATCATTCCATCTTGGGTTTATTGCAGTGGTCTTCTGCTCAGCGATCGCGAAGAAGAACTATGCATTTTATATGAAAAAATAAACGTGCAAGAGATGTTGTGTAGAAATGGAAATATTGAGATACAAGTTATGGATGAAAAGATCAGATTTCTGAAGCTCAAGGTAGCTGAGAAGAAGAGACAGATTAAATTGTGGTTCAAAGGGCTCCCAGTGAAGAATGCCCTGGATGCACATCTAGCGGTACTTCAGATACAGGTTAGTAGGAAAGAAAGATTTTTTTTGTTTGTTTATTTGTAGTATTCTGTATTTTAAAACTTAAGGTAATTTCATAGAAAAAAAAATGTCTGGATGTACCAGATTTATTAAAACAGAAAGTTCAGTAGTAGACCATTCATACATGCCAAATGCTTCATAGATTCATAGAATCATAGAATGTATTGAGTTGGAAGGGACCTCTAAAGCTCATCTAGGCCAACCCCCCTGCAATAAGCAGGGACATCTCTTAACTAGGTCAGGCTGCTCAGAGCCTCATCAAGCCTGGCCTTGAATGTCTCCAGGGATGGGGCCTCCACCACCTCTCTGGGCGACCTATTCCAGTGATCTATCACCCTCATATTAAAGAATTTTTTCCTAATGTCTAACATAAATCTACCCTTTTCTAGCTTAAAGCCATTACCCCTTATCCTGTCACTACAAATCCTTGTGAATAGACCCTTCCCTGCTTCCTTATAGACCCCTATCAGGTACTGGAAGGTTGCTATAAGGTCCCCCTGGAGCTGCCTGGCTTCCTGGGTATGGAACCTCAGCTAACCCTCCTCACAGCCTGAAATGTCACTATGACTAAGCTGGAGAAATGGGAGTCATAGGGAAAAAATGGGAAGATAGAAAAAAATTGTTGAAACTGTATTGATGGGGGTAGGTGGAGGGGTGGGAGATATACTTAGCTCTTCAAATTTTTAAAATAATAACTCAATTCACACTTGACCCTGAGCCTACTCTGGAAACTCTGCTGCCTACAATGATATAATCCACATATATTTTCTCCTACACAAAACCAGTCTAAGTTTTAGTTCTAGTTACAAAATGACATTAAACAACTAACAAACTGCAGTGTTTGGGACATTTTTTTCCTTGCTTTCTGAAATGGCTCATTTACTTTTGACCTTATCTCCAGATGGAAATTTTTTCCATACATACTCTGTTAGTGCCTGCACAAAATCGTAACTGGGGGTGTACCATTGCCTTTCATAACTGCATTGATGGGAGCTGTGACTCACTGTTAAATCGTGCTTGCACTATTCTGTTACTTCTGGCCTTTTTCAAGAAATGGTATGCTCTACTAAAAGAATAAAATGTTGTACAATACCTTATGCAAATCATACCCCAAGAACTTGACAGAGCCGTTACAGATCTAAACGATGAACAGAGGCAGTGTGAAACAAAGACAACAGATTAAAAAAAAAAATTAATAAAAAAAGATGTTTTCAGGTAAAATTCACACTGAGGCTGAGACTCACTGAGTAGTCAGATACAGCAACAAAATGAAGATGATTTCTGTGACCTGACAGAGTCAATCATGAAACTTTGCTTTTCCTGTTCTGCATTCTTAAAACTTTCTCCTCTGTGAAGCCTAAAATCCCCATCAAAGGGAGGCTATTGTTACAGGTGCTTTAAATCTTTATGCACTACCGACATAAAATTAAAAAGTAGGAAAATATGGAGCTGTGTGATATTACACCTGGAGTAGTCTTAATAAATGTTCCCAAGTCAGAGATTTTTCCAGTGAACAATGGCAAATAACCAGCTATCAGCCTTTAAACTGGAACTCGATACTGCAGTTACTGAATCTTACATGGTTAAAACTGGCCATTCACGCAGCCATCTCCTTACGCTCAGCTATTCTAGCACAGGTACTCCTCCTCCCACTGCCAATAACCATTATGTCTAGTGAGAAACAATTAAAAATTGTTTGGCTTTATCTCCGTGATTTAAATAAAGCCTGAGTCTGAGTTCTGGTGTTGGCTGCCCAATTCAGATTTCTAATTCCTCTCTTGATTACTGATTTGGCCCCATGTTGGAATCCAACTCAATATCTGTTCAGTTACCATGTGCAAAGGTTCTTATGATTATGATCATTTGCACACTCGATGTGGTGAATACAGATGTAAATTGTCTGTCTATGAAACAAACCTCTGAAGGCAAGCTGAAATCTGACGATGTGGTAACAGAAGCTCCTTTTGGATGACCATTTGTCTATCTTTCAATTTAGATAATTATAAATGTTCAGAGAATCGGTGAGTCATAAGACTATGAAACACTGATTTCTACTAGAGGCCCTTAGACCTCCTTCTACTAGAGGCAGACTGAAAATCTAATAATCTGAATTCTTCTCTTCATTTTTATTTCTCCATTCTGTTGTGACCTTATGTAGGAGTCAGCATGTCTAACCTTAACTTCATATTAGGAGTCCACAGATCGAGTTATGCAGATCAGTGAAGAAGGTCTCTATTAATTGAAAGAATTGGGTGTCTTTGCCTCCAGAGGGAGATCCTGATAACCTTATTTTTAAGGAGGACAATATTACTCTTGAAGGTCTTTATTCTCAAGCCATCTACCTCTCCCCCTCAATGTTATGGGAAACTGAATCATATAAGAAGGCTGTTTCAAAAGGCATCTACAACTGAAATACAGTTTAGACCATCTGAATGAGGCAGGCTGAATCCTGTACCTCTACCTCTTAAATTTTCTTCTTCCCTTTTCCTACCCTTCCTGTCTTCTTAAGTCTTTTGTATTTTTCAGACTTTGTCATCTTATTCTTACCTGTCCTATGTTTCTCTCCTGCATTTCCCAACCTTTCCATTACCCCAAAAGTTTTTTTCCCTTTTTTTCACTCCATGGGTGAAATAAACTTTCTAGTATTGAATACTGAATGATTTTCCAACAAGAGATATGCATCGTTGGTAATACTTCAAATATCTGAAAGGAAACCAAAATTCAGTCATAAAATAGAACAGATTTCAATATTTATTCTTTGCATATGACTAAGATATTTTAACTCTTTTAGAGATGCTGCGTGAAACTAAGTCCCATGTATTGTCATCAAATGCTTTAATCAGCACTAAATTAGCTGTTCTGAGATGGGTTATCTATTTCTATTAAGGGAAGCACCTCTTGGAATAGATGGATGAATGAGCACATTGTATTGAACAGGCTGCAGAAGCTGCCCCCCTGTCTCGGTGGCTGTGATACCCACTGGGAAGGGGAAAAGCACCAGTCAGGGCTGTGGGCCAATTCAGCAGAAACAATGTCACCTGGGTCTCCTATATTACACGAGCTGCTTAATCATCAAATCAATTTATGTTCTACTCATATGCTTTTCATTGGAGACTGCGTATTTCTGCAAAGGAGAATACCAGACCTCTTCTAAGCAAGAGCTAGTAACGTGGACTACGTGTTTTTGTTACTCTCAATGTAAAGCATGATACATAGAAATATTTACAGGTACTTCCTTTATCTGAAGTGAAAAAAATACCTGGTGAGATTCTAATGTAGTTTTCTCTGGCCATAAAACCATGTGACTTTTAATTTGGTCTGAACATCAAGGGACTGTTCCTGATAATTTAAATGACCCATGAAAACTAATCTGCCTTCATGCATCAGTGAGAAATACTTAGTATTAATCATTAATTAGTCAAACATTTAGACCTGCTGAGTTGTCAAGATGCTGTAAATGGGACTTCCCTGCCTCAGAGTTCAGCTAACATACAGGGACTGACAGTTTATTTGAAGCATTTTGCATCTACATTTGTCCAGTTTTTAATACAACCCCATGAAAATTTCCAGACTACATCACCACAGTCATAGAAAAAGGGGGCTAGGAGAGAGGTAAAGAGTTTTTTTTAGGCAATCCTCCTCCTACTGCAGCATCGGATTGCCTGTCATTGCTAAGAGGGCTAAGCTGTTCTTTCAAGTCACCACTGGGAAACCCCAGTTTCCCTGGCAAACTATACCAGTATTTCTTTATCAGTGGAAAGATTTTCTTAGCCTTTAGCCTGGATCTTTGTTGCTGCAGAATAAGAACGTTGATCTGTATTCTGTCCACCAGGAATATGAAAAACAGATCATTGTCTTCTTCCCTGCCACATTTCATGCTACTGGAGAACAATCACATTCCTCGTCCATCCTTTTGCTAGGCTACACAACCCTGTTTCTTTCAATCAGACATTACAGATTTTCCTTACATAATTTCTTTTTTTTTTTTCTTTTTTCTTTTGCATTTCTTTTATTTTTGGCAACTTGGTCCTTATTTTTCTTGAGGTGCAGTGCCTTATATCAGTGTCTGAGAGTGAAAGGATTCATTGAGGCATTTTGCAGGTTACATTCCTGCTCATGTGTCCAGATACCATGGTAGCATTTCTTGCAACATGACATTTTGATTAATCTTTGTTTAAATGTATGTAACAGCCAGACCATTTTTTAAAGAAAGGGTTTCTAATCAGTTAACCTTTATTCTGTATTTGTACAAATATTTTTTCCTGCTTACATGTAGCACCTTGCATTTGTTATTTAATATTATCTCTTTCATTCAGATATTTTTTCAGACCAAACTAATTTTGAATTTGAATCTTCTCCCTGCAAAAGCCTTTGCAGTCTCTTTGAGCTTAACCTCATTTTGCTGATGGAATACTTACCTTATACTTTCCTCAAGAACCCAGCTTGTTTATCAGAATGTCATAGGAAACAATATCAAAGGTTTGTAAAAATCAAGATATATGATGCCTACCATTTACCATCCACACACCTGTTAAATTTTCATAGTCGGAAATTGGTCTGGGTTGGCAATTTTTCTATATAACTACAAAAGAAAATTATTTGTTGCAGATTTATCCTTCAGAAAGTGAAGTTATCTATAATTCATTCGTTCCTTTCCCCCCCATTTTTAAAAATAGGTATGATGTTTTCCCTTTTCTAGTGCTCTACATACCTCACCTACCTTCCGTGAGATTTCCAAAATCGGCAGCAGATCTCCACTTTTTTCAGACCAGTCCCTTTATCTAGGCACGTGTTCCCTCTTGTCTGTTTACCTTTCAAGAAATTCTCCTGACTAATTGCAATCAAAGCCTCTCTTACAGAGCATCTTCCTGTCCCCTGTATCAAATCCACTCCAAGAAAGATGGGATTTTTTTGTTTTGTTTTATGACTTAGAATCTCTTAGAACTCAGCTAAAGTCTTCTCCAAGGAAAACCCTACAATTTAGGAGAAAATAAAGAAAGATGCATATAGTCAGATCACTTAAGCAGAAACACCATAGTGTGGTTATTTCTAAATGTGCTTTATTTTCCATACTTTTGGATTAGCCTGCATCTAATCATACCTGATTCTTACTACATTTAAAAGTAAGCCTAGTGTTTAACAAAAACTTGTAATGGATTTTTTTTTAGTGTTTTGGACAGGTTTTTTTGCTGCAATAGTCCTTATTCTCTAAACTGACTATTCGATCTTGCAAAATTTTACTTGGTGAGCTGTCCCTAATCTCATTAAGGTACCACTGCCTCCAGCAAGGCATTTTCAGCTGAGTTAGTGGTTGAGAAATTTGGCCCCAGATAGGAAACACCACTGGAAACATAGCTGCATCCTGTTGTTTGTGCTGGTGCTGCTCTTACAGTCTTCCGCTCTGCATATTATTTGTTTTGAGTTTTAGTTGTTTATAATTAAAACAAATCTTTTAGCACCTATTTGCACACTGAATGGCATTCATTTTAAATTGAATCATGATTTGACAAGGAAATTATTCATTACGGTTATTTAAGGTTTTTACTTTCAAAGTAACTGCTCTCACAGTGTGAAAGAAAAAGCTGCATCATGTTTCTTTTACCAGAAAAAGAAGTGATTAAGCCAACTATTCTGGTAACGTTCTATTAACACCTGAGAAGACCTGTCAGTTTTCCCCTTTTCCAGTTAAACAGGACTGGTTAACTTCCACTGAACATACCCCATCCTGGTAGCAACACCTAAACACCACCACCAACAAAGGTTGGACTAGACGAGTCTGAGCTGACTGCTCATAACTTTAAGATCAGTCACAACTTATTTCCTTCATAATATCATCGCTTGCAATCGATAGTTAACATTTAGAGGTACTAAGTTGGGTCATGTGATGTTAGAGCTAGTGGATCAAGGTTGGAGTGACAATCTGCTGACAGATGGCCAGGTGCATATCAAAGCACAGAATCCCACCTCTGTCAGTCTTGCAAATCCAAACATGAAGAAATGCTCCCAGCCACCCCTTCAGCAAGTATTTAAATGAAGCACTGATGTCCATCTGGCGTATTCTGGGAACTGTTATTCCATGGAAACAACTCACATGAGAAAGGTCAGGGAACACCTGCCTCTGTAGGTCCTGGGAGTACCACATCACTCAGTGTCACCACTGAGTCACTTCAGGACATGTGCCTGGGAACTTTAATATACAAAACTTGTATGCCTGTAGGGATGAGACCTTTAGTGTTAACCAGAAGGGAAAGAGGGCTTTCAGATTTAACTTGCAACCCGTCAGGCACTTGCACCCTTCCTACATCCCTAAATGGATCCTGTGGGTCAAGCAGAGGATTGTAGAGAAAAAAAAGGAAGACCATTCACCTCAAGTGTTTGGTGGATCCCTGCGGATAAAAGAAGTAGTCCAAGGACAAAGCAACAGGTGGGACTCAGATTCTGTCAGATAACAGGGTTTGCTTCCATCCTGTGACTGTCACACAGTTGTCTCCTTTAAGTAAATAATTTTTGAAAGGCTCATAATCTGTTAACCCCTCTCACATCTCCCAGCACAATAAAATTTGTCTGTTAGTGTTGAGAAAGTCTGAAGGGCTGTGCTCAAATTGTGAGTCCCACAGGAGCCGCAGGCACCCACTCCTGCAGCCTCCTCCACCCCTGAAGGTGCCATATAGGCTGTGCTGCAGAGACCTGGGGCAGAGGGAGGAAAGTGCACTTTCCTCACCCACCAGGGGCTCCCACCCTTCCCCAGCGTTCATCTCCCTCCTCAGGATCAATCCATAGTTGTGGCAGCTCTCAGATCACTGCCCAGCCCCAGTAGCTGTGCTCCATCCCCCTACCGGCTAGCAGCAGCCCCAGAGGGTGGCCCTGAGCCTCCTGCTATGGCCCAAAGGATGTGATTTGGTACAAACCACCTGTGGCTTTTCATCCATCCCACCCAGCAGAAGCTGAAGAAGGTATCTGTCCTTAGGACAGCCTTTTTCTAACTTAAAAAACATGTTCAGAAGGTGAAAATCATCTTCCAGCCCAGTGCTCTTTGACACCATACCTGGTGGCTCAGAGAAGAGGCCTCTCCTGTGTGGCTGAATTAGTTATACATAATTTCAGGTGGTTAAGTTGCACATTGAGAAGGAATCAAGGGAACAAGTGTTCAGGACATTCAAACCATGAATAAGATGAAGCTGATTTATATTTGTGCATTATAGGGATGACTTTTCATAACAGAATCTACTGTTATTCAAATTCCTGACAGGAGAATGACCTACATCCACTTCTGGTTTTATAGGGAAATGTTTCCCAGTGTTTGACTATTATTGTTTTGCTCAGTCCTATATGACCTAAGCATCCCAAACATCTCCTAGCAAGACTGGAGTCTTGCTTCCAAGCCCAGGGGATGTCAGTGCAGCTGCTTTAGCAGCTCCTGCTGTAAATTGGACACACAGAATCATAGAATGTCTTTGGTTGGAAGAGACCTTCAAGATCATCTAGTCCAACCTTCAACCCAATACTGCAAGCTCACCACTAAACCATGTCCCTGAGCACCAGGTCCACACACCATCTAAATGCCTCCTGGGATGGCGACTCCACCACTGCCCTGGGCAGGCCCTTCCAATGGTTGATAACCCTTTCAGTGAAGAAATGTTTCCCAATATCCAGCCTAAACCTCCCCTGGTGCAGCTTGCA
>JAAGNO010018604.1:0-16453 GCA_033439905.1 Ceryle rudis
TAAGGAACAAATAAGGTCAACAGAAAGCATTGTAAGTTATGAAAAGTTAATCATTATTGGGGGGAGGGGGGAAATATATATATATAGTGGCTCATAGGGTCCAAAACCACATGAAGAGACCAGTTTAGTGCCTGGAGACAGTCAGAGAAGACAGCATCCAAGGATCAGTTAGAAAAAAGGGAGTGAGAAAGAAAAGAAAAACCTGGTTCTTCTCGAACGTAATTCTCCTGTGACCTTGTGGGAGCTAACAATTAGACTCCTAAACAGCACTCATATTTGAATCATTCTACAACTAATGGAAGTTCACTTGCAAATGAAGCTGAACAATATCAAAAGATGTGTTACTTCTCATTTTGTTACCATTATTTCTAGAGCAATCTCATTTCTGGCATGAGAAAGGAAGATACTGCTTTAGCAGAAAGTATGTAACAACAAAATGCTGATTAGAGAAAGACTGCTTAATCTTAATGGAGCCAAAAACAACTATAGAAGCATACTCGATTATAAACTGTAATTATGTTGCTTCTTAAACCAAAGAAATAACAGTATATCAAAATGAAATACGTACTGTACTGTAATAATTGTGAAACTCCTTTTTCCCCAACCTAAAAAAATATTAGATGGGCAATCCACTCAAAGGATCGCTTCAAATCAAGTCATAATAAAACATAAAACATATGCGTCTGAGCAAAAATTGGCAAGCACAGTGTAAGAGATTGTTTATTGAAACTGAACAAGAGTTAGAGAATCCTTTTAGTTTGATTACCAAAAAATAAAAGCATACATAAAAAAGCCTGTATAATAGAATCATAGCCTGACAAAATTGATATTTTCATATCACCTCTTTTTGACTGCAAGCACCTCTGCAGCAGACTTAAAAGATCTGTGCTGCAGACAACATATTATTAAGCAACAATATCTATTTTACTTCACCTTATACATGCAGGAAACATTAGCATTTACCAATGAACAAAATGCACACTCAGTTTAAATTTTATGGCTTTATATGCAGGAACAATTTAGGTCCTTAGGTTTCATTCCCTATGTATTTGCTCCCAATCAAATTGCAGCTTGTCTCAATACATACAAGTCAGAGATGTATTTTTGCTTTGGCATGTCACATCGAAGGTAAGACTCACTGAGAATGTAAACTACCTAAAGGCAAAAGGGCATCTGTTTTCCAAATTTCATTCATTTTTCTTATTATTAAAACTAGCCTAAGACCCTTGGACGTAACTCAATGACAATAAACAGATGTCATTTCCCAGAGATCAAAGGACAAACAAGGATATTATTTTCTCTTTTGATCACTGACCTAAAACTAATGTTTTCTGGGGAAAACAAAACAAAACAAAAGTAAAGCATACTGAGTAATTAAACATCTCTTCAACAATGGTTTTTAAATTATTTGAGCAGTTAGCTTCTCAAAACTACTAGAGTTCAAACAATTAATGTTCTGGACCACTTGAAAGCTGGCACTCTAATTCCTCTTATAGTACAAACACTTATTTCCTAACCCGTTAATGTGTGATTGATGCTAAGCTACTCTAAACAAATTCTCTACGATATAGTCTCTACAGTTTAGAAATAGATGACTTAAAACTGACATAATATACTTGCAATTCATGTAGCTATGGAAATATTTGTTTATTATTCCCCAAGACGCAGCATCAACCTCTTTCCAAATAAGCAAACAGTTGAATGGCCCTAAATCAAGTGTTTTACTCGACATAAATTATTTAGTCATTGTTTTGTACTTAATGCATTTCAGCAGCAGGCTATCCTCAGCAAGTTCAGGTGAATGAATGTTGCACAGACAGCGTGCTGAGCTACTGCAGCAGCGCAAGCAGGCTGAGCAAATGATGGTCACAAAACAGCTAAGGTTGGAAGGCACGTCTGGAGGTCTGGGGTCAGCTGCAGCAGGTTGCTCAGGGCCATCTCCAGTTCAGTAGAGCATCTCCAAGGATGGAGATCCCACAACAGCTCTGAGCAACCTGCTCCTATGTTAAACCATCCTCACGGTAAAAAAAAAAAAAAAAAAAAAAAGTTTTTCTTATGTTTGGAGGATAATTTTCTGTGGTTTAATTTGTGCCAAGAAAGTGAATAGGCACATCAGAAGTGAATGAGTAAGGTGCAGGTGAAGACAACCAGCACTTTCAAAAAAAAAATATTTCTAATACATATACAAGCAAGTCAGTGTGTAAAAGAAAGTTATGATCCTATTCTCCGCTAAAACCTCCCTCAGCTTTAAAAACATTTCCAGAAAATGAACTATATGGGGATGATTTTCTTTAAATACCTGCATGCAAAGACCCATGCTTTACAACTGCTCCATGTTAGAGCGGCATTAGCTCATTACAACTGCCGTGGCAAAACTGTCTTCATGAACAGAGCCCTTGATAACAAGCCAATCAAATTTCATTTTTATGGACATGGAAAAAATTCTCAATGATTCCTACATTTCCATCCACACATAACAGAAAGGCAGTACTCACAACCACAGCTACAGAGAAAAGACACTATTAAAGCAGGCATCATTAAGTGGTGTTTTTTCCTTGCATATAGACCTTTCTTCATCCTTACAAATAAGCTTACATTTGCAAGACATTTATACCTTCTTGGTATGAGAATGAAATATCCTCTGTGCCTGTGCAATGTCTCAGGAAATCTAGAAGTGTAGTAAGTATTGGACAAGGTCCTGGGTAACTTCCCCCCTGCTAGAAAAATCTTCCATATGCACAAATTGAGGAATTTTGCCATTATTTAGTTTCAGTCTGGGACTGGTACATCATACAGACAAGCTAGGAAGGCCATGACCCACTGGCAAAGGTATTTTTTATTTTCAAGGCAGATAACTGTTTTTGACACTGATTCACTTTTGGGAAAGCAAAGGCAATGTCATAATTTTGTTTTACAGAATGATTCAGTGGACAGGTCTGCAACAAGGATTTGTACTGTACCTTGAGTCACAGCAAGTAGCTGTGTATACAGCACAAGTACAAGATTAATAAAACAAGGACCAACCATTTCTGCTCTGCAAAAATAGAGGAATATTGCCAGTATTCTTCTACTACATGCCTACATGTTACTTTACCTATAAAAAGAAAATGAGCATTACTTAATCTGTAACTGACAGGTAAAAGATGAGGTGCTACTTTTTTCAGCTTACTAAATTGTACCAGTGTCCAGAAGTACTTGAGTAGCTCTGATGCCCTCAAAACACCATCTTAATAGTACAATTGTTAACAACGCAAGTCTGAGACTAGCATCAGCAGCATGCAACTACCCCACAGAGGAGGCAAGAATCTCTCCAGGAACAGAGGAAGAATGCTTCAGTAAGGAAAGAAAGAGACAGTTGTTGCAGAAAATTGTCTTCCCATTTCCAGTTTTTCAACCATGCATTTTCCTTACACTATACTTAATTTAGATCTGTCATTGTTGCATTCCACAATTTTCTAACAGCAGGAAGCGGCTGCGAAAAAGAACAGCACTTTCAATAAGAAAGCAATAAAATGCCTACACATAGTATAGTTTTGAGTCTGTAATTCCAGAGTAAAGGTATCAGCAAGCTGTCACTCTAGGATATTCATAAAGGTCACAGAGCAAAGAAAAGTAGCAGAATCTACACCTACTCACATACATCATTATCCTTGTGTTGCACAACATAAATATACAAAAGAGATCATAAAGGCTAGTAAATGGTATGAAGCAATGCTCATCACAACAGTACCCTCCACATCCTGAGGACTCAGGGCCGTGGCCCCTTAGAACATATGCATGGCTTGTGCTAACATCTATAAATTAATGAATGCCAACCCAAGAGCCCAGTGCAACTTTGAAGCTCGTTTATCGGTACCTCTACACACAGCCAGATTCAGGATCCAGCACCTTCACTTTCACTATCAGTCAGAGGCAAGCCTGATCTGCACACCGTACATTCCTCGTGAAGAATCTAAATAAGACTTTTATATTGGGACTCCTACAGTGTGGCAGAAGGCCCAGCTCCCTGGACAAAACACCAGCTTCCTCCTCAACAGCTCTGTAGAAATTAACATGCTCTTTCCTTCCAGCATTTATTGTTTCTGAGTTAGTGTAGCAGCAAGAAATGGGGAACAGAGAATAACAAGTAAGGAGAAACTGACCAATGCACAGATTTTCATTGTGCAATATTACTAATGTATTTTGAACCTCCTAGCCAGTAAGTATCTGAGGTGCATGTTGTTTTGGTTTTTTCCTTTAGAGCAGATTTAATGTAATTTTTTGCTAAATAACTACACAGTGACACACATTTCTGTTCTACAACAAGGCCCAAGTCCAGTTCACAAGGCCCAGCTGCAGCAGATCCCAAGAGTGCTAACAAGTCGCAAACGTAGGGTTACATTTCTCAGCTTCACGAGAGCAATAGAGGAAACACGGCCCACACCCTGGGGAACGGGGTGGCACGGCACTGCACTGAGCTCTCCCACAGCACAGGACTCGACTCCAGCTGATTAAATTATAAAAACGATGCAAGTTTTTTTAGAACACCGAAGAAAAGCAAATAGTTTTCAAGACGGAAAAGTTATTACTGCCAGGGTATAGGGACCTCATAAAGGAGGGGAGCCGGCGAACCCCCGGCCGCCATGCTCTGCGGAGCTGTGCAGGGTGACCCGCCCCGGCCCCCCAGCCCCAGGCGGGCGACGCGAGAGGAAGGGCGGCCAGGGTCGTGCTCTGTACAGCTCCTCTGACCCCACGGCCGCCGTCAGCCTCCCGCAGACGCCCTCCCCGTGGTACAGGTGTCCAGCTGCCTCCCGCGGCGCACCAGCCCCGTCGGAGGGGTCACCCAAGGCACCGAGGCCGCCAGGGCTGGACTCCGCACGCAGCCCCTGCTCCGCCCCTACCGCAGGCCCCGGCCCGGAGCGCAGCGCCTAACACGAAGCAGGGCCCGGCACAGCCCACGGTGTCCCGCCCGCCCGCAGCTCTCCGGGCCGCTGCCCGCCCTCACCGGCCAGCTGAGTCACGAAGGCCTCCGCCACCAGCGACATGTCGCGGAGAGCGGGCGACAGCAGGCCGAGGACACGCACCGGAAACAAGCACCGCACCGCCGGGGCAGCAACTGCATCCGGGGCCCATCCCGCCGGGGGCGGAGCCCCGCGGCCGCCGTCCCCCGGACTGGCACTGGCGGTGGAAGGCGGGGGTCTTGTCACCTGCCGGTTGTAGGACGGAGCCGTTTCTCGCTGAGAGTGCTTAATGGGTAGAGGAGGGAAACTCCGGCAGACATTTAGGAGTGAGGTGGTGTTTTGGAGTTCCTCTGACTCTCCTCGGTCAGTGCAGCCTGAGGAAAAGTGGCTTTCGGTTCACATCCCGTGGGAACGTTACTGATGTATCACCTCATCTTCAGCCACGGTGGTGTGGTACTTCCCTTACCTCGGAGATACAATCCGAAGGGCGTGAAAACAAAACGCCAGTCTGACGAATGAGGGGAGAACAGCGACCAGTATCCAGATAGATGAGAATATTGATCCTGGTCCTATGCGTTGTGGTAGGTTCTTTGGGCGAGTGCCAGGCATGGCTCTACCCAGCGAGCAGTGGAGAAGCCTGGGCTCAGGGAGTGATGGCACCTCTTACTGAGCTCACAACAGATGCCGGAGCCTTCATCAGTATAAACATGGCTGGCTTCCAAAATACTGTAGACATCTCAGAATATTTTTACAAGAGGAACTGGGAGATGGCAATGAAAGACTTTTGGTCTCCTGCATATTTGTTTAGCTGTTTGCTTTCAAACACACCTACTGTTGCTGGCCGTTCAAATTACAGTCTAGCTGGCCAAGTGTATGACAGGATTTAAGATTAAATAAATCACCAGAAAGCAGAGGCATTTGAATGAGTTTCTCCACATTTGAGTTCTGCTAGGTGTCACGTGCAGTTCACAAGTTCATGAAGCACATTGCAGGCTATGTCCAGTTTAAGGTGGATAAAATGCTACTATGTGCCAAATGCCAATAGCAAACATTCCTTTCAGAGCACAGTTGAGGTGGTAGAGGACATTGTGGAGTTGTTCTGTGTTGCAGTATAACCTTTCTTCATCCATACAGGCTGCTCAATAGACCTCATCAGAGCACTTTCTCAGCACACAACTGGGAACCTCTGCGCAAGCCACTGCTCTCCATTTCCATGGAGCAGGGCTCTAACAAGTCAGGTCTTTCCAAGACACAGGAGGAGTGCTGACAGTCATATATTCAATTAGGAATGGTTCTGTCTGAAAGAGAACTGTGTGGAAATTTTGCTGATGAGTTAAGTCTGAAGATGGTGTAGTACAGCTCCTGTTTGAGAATAGGCCAAGTGGTAGTGAGAGACAGCAAACAACCAGCACTGAAATGCTTTCTCCTCACCTGGCCCATGGCCAGGCTGCCCCCCTGGAATAACTTAGGGCATCCAGAGGGCCTCTTTGCATTATGCTGCTTGTCAGTGTCTTTAAAAAGCTATTAAGGCTGCTGGGTATCTCTGCAAGGAAGGAAGACTTGAGCAAGTCCTTCCCTGCCAACACATCCAGTGCCAGGCAGCAGCAGGAGGGTGTTTTTAGCATGACTTCATGCCAGAGGTTCTCTGTACACTAAACAGTCTGGCAAAGTGCACAGAGCAATAAAAACTGGTGGATCTGGACTACCGTGATCAAACATATCTCACAGGGCATTTGGTGTATCTTTAATGCAAGTGTTTGCCTGTCAGCCATTTCATGCAATCCACTGGTCTTCAGTGCGAGGAATCTTGCCAAAATTGCCCAAGTTGCAAATTTTTAAGTTACATACACAGTCCAGAGAGCTTACTAGGGGGGTACCATTTTATATGAGAACCCGAACTCAAAATCGAGGCCAAACTTCCACCTCTTCAGCTCATGTGCACTTCCTTGGAAAGCTGGCATGTATGTCTTCATCCTTGATGAAGCAAGAAATGAAGTTGTTTTCATGGTGGTTCAGGTGTATCTTACAATAGATTTTCACACTATGATAAAATTAATCAGATGTTGTATCTTGACAGTGTTCTTTTTATTTTTCATAATCAGGCAGTTAGAAGTTTTGCTCTAATAGTTTTGTAAATGATACGGTATGATTTCTAGGAACATGCTTGCATAAAAATGCAACAGTAACAGTGTTAACACTTTGCACTTATGGAAGGTACTGCATACTTAATTGATAGGTAATGCTGATGCATTTCCAACAACCCACATATGGATAGAAAGAGTTTTCATAAAGTTTTAAGAAGCACAAGAATAGCATTTCTGAGAGCAATCAGGGCATCTCAAACTGTGTATGGAGGCCATTAGATAAATAATTTTCACTTCCCTTCCTCACCTCCTTTCTTGCCTTCAGAAGAATCAGATTTTTGGGGATGTCAAGTCTATTTCAGCACATCTGTCATCCTTACAGCTGCACTGAGCAGGCATCAAAGCAGTTGTGCAGAAATCCCAGCTTTGCTGTTTTACTCACTTGAGGCACTACAAGCCCACAGGCTCTGTGCATATACCTGTCACTCACAGCAGCTGCTGAGGAAGCTTTCCTCATACTCTTAAATAGTTAAGATCTTGAAGTCAGACCTTGATCTTCCCAACTTTATCTGAACTTTCAGGGGGACTCTGCAGGCTGTCAGGGCAGAGCTACAGCCACAGCCCATCCCACTGCTCTCAGCCCAGAGTGTCAGGGAAGCTCCATGGGGAAAGGGACATCAACCCCAACTAACTAGGAACCACAGATAGACAAAGAGAGGAATTATCCTTGGCTGAGCTTTAAATAGATCCCCTGGGCCGTGGGCAGGGTGTAGTGGGGGTCCCAGGTGAGGCTGGTCAGGTCCATCAATGCCCCCAGGACTTTGGCAGTGTCTCAGCTTCACCTGGAACATGTTTCTCAAAGCAAGTGGTGGATTTTGATCAACAGGTTTCACAAAGCTTATGATGTATGGGACCAGGATTTGGCTTTTAAACAAATCTCACATCAGAGGGGCGTGAAAGCAGTAGCTCCCAGAAGGGAGACAACAGCTTCAACAGGACTTTGCCCTGGTTTCCCTGCCTGTACTACAGCATAGGCCCGCACTGCCTTCTTCTGCCAGCCCTGCCAAACTGAGTCTTTGTCTCCTTTGGATCCAACCTGTGTTAACAGACTGCTTCCATACTTGTCTATCTGGTTTTTAATACCTAATAGACCAGACACCAGTAAATCTTTTTCTAAAGCATGGGTCAGGGCTACATTGTCAAAACAGCACAGATGTCAAAGTGACAATCATGAATCCAACTTGCAGTTGCAATGGCTATAGAAGTTCTTCCTGATATTTGTATAGCTTATACTGCAGCAAAATCTTGATCCATCTTGTTAATGAAAGTAAGAATAATTGTTCACAGTTTGGCTGTAGGCACTGGTTAGGCAAGTCTTCTCAAACTCTAAAGATGTTATCTGGAAAATTAAGGAGCTGCAGTTGAACTCGGGTTTCTGGACAAGTGTGGTAAATGCTGAGGAGGTTTAATAATTCATCAAAGCTCCTTGTAAGAAGTCTAAATCATTCTCTGCAGGCCAGCATAGAAAGAACTAACTTTCTCCTTCTTCCTGTAGAAATTATCCCAACTGCCTACCCCACATGGAAGGAAGAGGCAGCTGTAATGAATTATTTATTTGTAGCACACTCTAAGAGGGATGTGCTGTGATTAATTGTAGAGCTGGGCAACAAATGGTTTCCTTGTCCCAAAACATTTTTGAGATTAAAATTATGTTGCAATTCCACACTGGGATAAAACCAAAATCCCTTTAAAAGATCTTAAAAATACAGAGAGCAAGACCCACCTACAAAAACTCCTCATCAGTCATATGTGGAGGAACATGCAACATGAAAGCCCAACAGAAAAGTTTAACATCTAAAAGGAAAGTTTGGTAGAAAATTCATGGGGTCCAAACCATCATTCAACCTCCACATCTCTGGGGAGTGCTTTAGGGACAAGGTCAACACAGTCAAGAAGGGACATGAACCTTGTTGATCCCACACGAATTCTTTCTCCACTGAGCTGGGATGGGGCTTAGCTCTTGGCTTTTCATGCTGTCCGTCTCATTTCAGCAGAAGAGTCCTGACTAGTTCTACCTGATTACTTGGTCCTCAGAGAAGCAACCTGTTGTTCGTACTGACTTTTCTGGTTTTTACAGCTAGATGCTGCAGAGCTGAATGACCTTTTATAAACATTTTGCCTCCAGATGGGAAACCTTCTTCTTTTAAAAGCTTAGATGGAAGCAACTTTTTATTTTCTGAATCATTTTTCCCACGGGTCTCATAAATAAGAAGCTTTCCTCTAGTTTTTTTGTCAACACTTCCAGTTTAAACACCTAGCCTGACCATACAGGAGTGTCCTGCTATATTTTTAAGTGAGACTGAGCATTGATTCACTAGATATGACACAGCAGAAACTTCAGAATTTGAATCTACTCCATCTAAAATCATTGTTTTGTTCCATAAAAGGAACAAGAAAAGCTTTGCCTTATCTTCATTACAGCTGTAGAAGTTCATACTTGACATAGTTTCTCCCCAGGGTACAACTGTCATGAGGAAAAAAATTATGCTGCTGAAATAACTTGAATGTGTATAGATTAAAAACATATGGTCTTTTTAACAGTGGCTATGAGTTGATGAGGCTGGGTACCTCCTGAGATTTGTGAGGAAATGTGGCAGATCAGATTGATCCTTTTCCTGGCACCAGTAAAAGGATGTGGGAAAAGCACCAGGTGTCTCCTTTGGTCTTTTTTGAGATGAAGCAGCCAGAAATAAAAAGTAGTGCAGCAGTGATTTCAGAACATTTTGCAAAGAATATGGACTTTAAAGCTTTCTGAACACTGAGACATGGCAAAGGAATGCCTGATTGAGAAATATTTTGAGCCACATGAGCAAGATTAATTTTCCATGAGTGTGCAAAGAGCACAGACTAGCTGAATTCCAGCCTAGTCCAGCTAGCAGCCATGTATAAGCATGACATCTCCAATCTATTACCTCCTCAATTCCCTGAAGGCTGGCAAAAGTTACAAGAGTAACGTTTTTAGGATCTGAAGCCTTCTCAGTCAGATGTTCAGACTTAAATATGTCTAGTAAAATGCATGCCTGGGCTTGCCAATATATCTCATCTCTGGTACAGAAGACATAGGGATGAATTAGTCAGTCTGAACTATCAGGGTAGTTAAATGTAGACAGGACCAATGCAGAACAAGTCCTGAGACTGAAAAACCCAGCAAATGTGAGCAATTGGTGGCACTGCTTGTACGACCTGCAGCCACCAGTAAGGCTCAGGCTAGCCTGCAGCTGATGAAGACTTTAGGAAACAAATTATAGGCTGGCAATGACCACAGATCTGGATGTCCCTGTCAGGATGTGACCACTGCCAACAACATCCAGATATGCCATCATATTTTTATTAAATACAATGGATTTGAAAAGTAGGAAGATATCTTCAGAACAGGCCAGGGCCATACTCTTTTGGTTCTTGGCAGCATAGTTGTCTGCCTCTGGGATGGGTGAGCCCTGTTGCAGACCTTAGATCACAAGTGACAGACAGAACAGCATCATAGATAACACTGACAACATGCAGACAGAATGTAATACTTTTTTTTTTTTTTCACATTTATTAATAGCCCCACACTTGTGATAGTTCTTTTCTCATGTGACTCTTGCTGTAACAATTCACACCTGTGAAGTCCCAAATCAGATTACCAAATCTATTTGATTTGATACTGCATTTGAAAAGCAACCAGAAGCACCAGGTGGTCCATTTCTTAAGTGAGACGTGACATTAAGAATGTTCAACAGTCCTGTCCCATTTTTTTCAACTGTCTGCCTGGTCACGTTAAAATGAAAGTCACCACACTCACAGTGCTGGCTACACTTACAACATTTTACAAAATCTTGGATCTATTATAAGACATCACCCTGTTGTGTGCACTGCATTTTGGAGTCTAGTCTCTCCAGTATGAGAAATGGGTTTGATGAGCCATTGGTGTCATGTACCTACCACACTTTTACTCAGATGAATTTCTAAAGGGAAAGATAGATGGTTTTTATTGATAGGCTTTTCACACTGTTTGGTAATTATCATTGGATTTGATATACTCAGGCATTGAAGAAAATGTCACCCCACATAAATGGTATAATTTATAAATCCACACATGCATGGGGTTTAAAAATAATTATTCCAGTATCTATGCTTAGCATATGGATCTCATACTCGAGATTGACGGATTAGAAACTTTCCATTATGTAAAGAATAACTGGGCAAAATCTGATCTGAAGAGTCATTAAAAATTTAGTGAGGTTTTTATCTTTTTTTTTACATACCACTCTAAACTTTATTGTGTTTAATCTAGCTTACTTGTTAAGGGAACATAAAGAGAGACATTAGGAATGTAGATTTAGTGTAGCACAACCATTAAGATGAAGAGTAATGTGTGGGAAGACTTAGCTCTCAGGTTCTCCTGCTATACTAATGTCACTAAAATGATATTATTGGGACATGCATGTTTTACACAGGCTATATGAGCAGAAGGAATCCTTCCTTTTGCCAAGCAGAAGCAGCTCTCCTGATCCACTGAATTCACACACAGGCATAATCTTATGCATACCCACAGCAGCATGGATCGATGCGATTCAAAGGTCTTTGCTCTGCATGTAAGGGTACAAGCACCCAGGTTAGGTATGTACCCTATGCTGGGGGGGCATAGGAATCTCAGTCTCAGGCCACACCACTTGAGTTATACATGTTAAATATTTTCATAAAGCATGATATGATTACTGGTTAAAAATGCTTCAGCTTCCAGAATAAACTGAAATTTCTTGTAGATTGTTATTTGTAACACTATGCTTTCTGATGACGTGTAGTAAAATGATCTGTTTTCTAGGAGAAGGGAAGTCTGATAGCCTGATAGAGAAGGAACTGATTGTATTTGTTCATGTATTTATTTGTTTACTTAAACTGCTGGGTATTAACCTGCTAATCATCAGGGGCTGTTGCCTTTTGAGGAAACAAAAACACAAGAAAAACAACATTGTTTATGAAAATCTCTTTTGTCGGCTAGTGGTCTAAATTTTTTCAGTATAAAGGAAGCCTTGTCCTGCTTATAAATCTCAGTTCTCAGGACTGTATCTCTGTCTGAGATTGTAGCACTCTATGCAGGCATGAATTCAAGACAAGGAAGGTTCACAAGTTTCACAACTGAGGATTACTTTGTCCCCTTGGCTGGTAGTCAAGAACAGCAAATTATTTCTGGATTAAACTAAAATACAATAAGACACTGGCTCTGGGAACTATCTTTTCCTATATATTGCCCAGAATTATTTGGGAGGCATTTTAGAGATACAGTGGGGGAGGGGAGTGAACAATAGACATTGTTAGGATATGGAGCAGAATGATTTGTCGTTTGATTCACCTTTCTTTCTTTCAACAGGGTGCTTTTTCCTGGCCAAAGACTCATTTACTTCAATGACATTAGGAAAAGTCATAAATGATGATTGAGACTGAGTGATATATAGCTATATCTAGCCATATATTGCCAATAGAATAGAATGTGTTCCCCCAAACTTCAGTCACCTCTTAAGATAAATTGGTAACAACCATGCCTTATTTGGGAGTTCTCTCCATACCTCTTTCCTTGGTTGTCAGGGATTTGCAAGTGTTCTTGGGATTTCCTTGAAATTTAGTCTAACAGAGTGGTGCAGGACAAGTCATGATTTATTAGCTGTTAGGGACAAGTGCTTGAAACTACAAGGAGGTCTTTCCATTTTGTAATTTAGCCTGCAAAATTTCTTCTTAAAAGAGGTAATAGTCTGTTCTCCTCTACTAATAATCTGTACTGCTTCATGCATAAACCACTGTTCCAGGTTTTACCAATAAATAGAGGAAATGGCACACTTTTAAAAGATTAAAATGTGGTGATTGGGTTGCATATTTTTGTTTTCTGGCTTGCTGCTGTGTTCTTTCATGCTCAAAATAAACTTCTAAATGCAGTTCGTACCATAAACTGGAGTAGTAGGTTTGACCTTCAGCAAAGCATTTCCTGTGCTGCATTTGCAAGTGATAACATACTCATTCAGTTCTGCATGGGAAGCCAGATACCCAAGCAAGCCTGGGTTCTTGCCTAAGCTTAGTTTTCACTTACCTATCCAAAAGATATGAACTCTCTACATTGACATATACTGCTTAGGAAGAGTAATTTTACAACTTTTTTTCTCCTTGGAAGCCATCCAAATCAATATTTTTTGTTCAGGCAAAAAGAGGAACGCATAAAACCTTTATTTTGTTCATATCCCTTTGTAGCCTGTGGCCCTTTGAGCAATAGTCAGTAGGCAAAAATTAATATATGACTGAAATAGAATGGTCTTTCTGTGGTTTCTAATGAAGTTTGAGGGAAAATAAGGCCAGGAAATAGTACTTTCATAATTTGTGATAAATTACACGGTGGTGGGTATGAGGTACTGAGGCAAGTCTGGAATATTTTATTCCAATTGCGGTGAGAATGGCAGCTTGTGCTGCCTAACTTCTATCTGCCTAACTTAAAACCTGTTTCCAACTGCTAGGCATCAAATTGAGCTTGTATGAGACACAACTTTCGGGATTAATGTTAAATGAGTGAATCTTAGACCTTACCTATCATTTATTTTTCTCATGTGTGTACCCATGTATATCAAAGGCATTATTATTTAATTATTCAGGAATTGACACATGACTTGCATTAGCTCCTTCCTCTGTGTATCTTGCTGAGGAAATGGTGCAGAGGAGCAATATCTAATCCTTATACAGCTAAAACTGTTTGTGAAAGAGAAAGATCCTATTAAACTGGCCCTGTCATGTGAGCAGAATTTACACTTAATACTAAGTACTGGTTCTTAGAACAGAATATAGTTGTATTCATACTAGCAAATTGATTCAGACTGCCATAAAAGAGTTGCAAGATTTCATCTTAATTTGCAAGTAAATATATATTCAGGCTGTGTCATTTTGATGGATACAGAACTGTGCACTGCTACAAGGCCTGCACATGTATTTATTTATTCAGGAAAACATACAGCATGAAAACATTCATTATAAAAGACTTAGTGTGCTCTAATGGCCTGATCCAGCACCACTGAAATCAATGAGAATCTTTCTTTCCATGCTGGTAGTGCAGGAGCATGCCAGAAGTGTGGAAAATGTTCCTCTGGCCTAAAGTGCCCAGCACAAATGTCAAAATCATTAGGAAAATAAAAGGCTGACAAACCAGCCAACCCCATAGCTGTGTGACAAATTTAGAGGCAACTGAAAATGCAGCTGTTTAAGTTCGCCTGTGAACCATGTGCTCTTAGAAAGATCGGTTATTCTGGCTACATGTCTGTGCTTGTCTGTTGTTTAAAAAAAAAAAAAAAAGGAAGTACTAACAGGACACTTGGTAAAAATGTTATCTTAAAAACAGCTGAAAAGGATTGCTTTGTAGTTAACTTGCCTTTAATATTCAGCTTGCAAAACAAATTTGACTTACTTGAATTTACATTCTTTTTATCAGATTTCACTTTTTTCTGCTTTAAATAGCATCTTCTCAGAAACAGGTAGCAGAAATGTTGTTTCCTAATTTTTAATGAATGATCACCCTGCAGTATGAACACCTGTTTGGTGTCATTAAGAAGGAACTGCAAACCACATTATTGTGGTCGCAACTAGTTTCACAGAAGTACTTCAGTCCTGAGAATTTTCAGGTGATAACCCATGAAGTGAATCAGCCAGTGGGATGTGAACTGTAACACCATATACAGAACAAAAATGTCCCTGTGTGCACGCACATCTGCGAGCCCTTAGCTTTCCAGGTACAGTTGGGATAGGATGTCTAACCAAACACTCCTGTCTTGGGAGGTCCCCTCCCTCAGATGCTCACTGTGGAGGCACCTGTCTCTTTGCCAAGGAGGCCTCCTGCCCCCACTCAGCTGTGGGCCTGCTGCCACAGCATCATCCCAACATGCCTGCCCGGTTTTTGGGAGAGCACTACTTTCCAGGGCTTCCACCAACCTCTACTGAAGCTGCCATCAGTGGTGGCTTCCCAGTTCCTTGTCAGAAGACAAATCTTCATAAGAAAGCCTGTAAGCAGAGGGGAGCCTTGGGGAATGGAAGGCAGTATGAAGAGTAAGCATCCTGTACATCACAGATTTTCTGACTTGAGATATCCATCTTTCAGTGTTTCTTCTGCCCAGGAAGCATCTAACAAAGACAAACAGCTGTTGGTGTCTGGGCCTGGCTTCCAAACAGTGAACCAGTGCTTACAGGTCCCCTGAGATACAGCTCCCTGGTGCTACAATTTGTTCCTCATCCCAAAGTCCAACATCCAGCAGAAATCCCAAGCAAAGAGAGTTATTCAAGATTGGTTTGTACCACAAATAAATAAAATCACCTTTTCATAAATCCCAATGTCATTCCTCTCAGCATTGTTGTTACGCTTTCTCAGTCACAGGCAGGAAAAGAGTTCTAGCTCAGCTCCTTTATCCCCTTTGATACTGTTATCTCTGGGAAAGATTAAATCTGAAGAAATGACAATCACTGGTGAATTTTGCACTTGTATGGGGTAATCAGTTGTTGTCAACCTTTTTGAACAAGTACCCCAAGCAAAAGAGCCAAGAATCCTCTTGGTCTTTTTCTAGCAGAGGTTTGTGGTCAAACCCAAGCATCTTTCTGCACTTCATCAGGTCTTGATGCTTTGCCTGTGGTAAGATTTGTTGCAAACTGATTTGATACAGTGCAATTTTTAACCATAAGATACAATCAAGCCTAGGAGAGCTGGATGATCTGAGAGTTTGGCCCCAGATGCTGTAAGAGTCTTTATATTGTTTTGTCCTTGACCAGGCACATGTGAGAGGTGCTGGGAGCCAGCAGAGCAGCTGCTGGATGGTGCTAGGCAGCCCAGAGCCCCTGCAAGGAAAATCCTGGCACTCTTCAGTTTGAATAGGAAGAGGTGCTTCTCCTAAGGCCTTATTTCTTTTAAAACCTTTCCTCACAATCATTACACAGATTTTGGACTGTATCAGCCATATCAGGAAAAGGAATGGGAATGAATAAGGAATAAATACAAGCATAAACAGCCTTCTTTTTTTTTTCTGCAGCAATTTTGCAAACGTCAGGGCAGAAGACAAGGGACCATTTTTCAAAAGGGAATCTTGGACTCATACTGGTAGCGGTGACCATGCCTGCCCCTTATTGAGAGATTTCCCTGCTCTCTTCTGCTCTGCCTTCTCAGGGTTTCTCCTCCACTTCTGCATGAACTCTGCCTGAGTCTGCAAATCTTTCTTTATAACTGCAGACTGAAGAAGTGGTCGGGATCTTGGGGCAGCCACCCCGCCCGTGCACCCACCTCCCCGCGGATCCAGGGGAGATGCCGGAGATGCTCTCTGCTCTGTCCGGGGGGAGCAGCACTCCCCGTTAGCTCCTGTCGCCTCAGCTCGATCC
>JAAGNO010018605.1:0-16544 GCA_033439905.1 Ceryle rudis
CCTTCCAGTGCCTGAAGGGAGCTTTCAAAAAGCCTGGAGAGGGCCTGTTTACAAAGGCTTGGAGTGAAAGGACAAGGGGCAGTGATTTTAAATCAGAAAGGAGTGGATTTAGATTAGAAATAAGGAGGAAGTTCTTCATCATGAGAGTGGTGGAGCACTGAAACATGTTGCCCAGGGAGGTGGCTGAGGCCCCATCCCTGGAGACATTCAAGGTGGGGCTTGACAAGGCTCTGAGCAACCTGCTCTAATTGAGGATGTCCCTGCTCTCAGCAGGGAGGGTGGACTGGATGACTTCTAGAGGTCCCTTCCAACCCAGACATTTCTATGATTCCATGAAAATGTTTATCTCAGGGTAAGGACAAGGCTTGAAGTGGCATTCAGTGGTTAGGATTTAGGGGCAAAGGAAAGTAGAAAGAAATTGCTGAGGGTTGTTCCCTTGTTCTGCGATTTTTTTATATGCTCTGATCCCTGTGAGCCTGTACTGGGTCAGGGCTGAGAGGTGAGGTGTATGTCTATGGACTTGGATCCCTGTTTATGATGTTGAAACCTGGGTGCTCACCAAGGTTTCATGGATAACAGAGCAACCTCTGATTCAGCACCTGGACATAGTATTGCCTGCTAGTTATATCCTCATGTTAGCACCCATACAACTTTCAGTCTGGAGGATGGGGAGAGGGAGTTACATCTCTGGACTCTGAACATTTTTCAGATATCTTAGGAGCCCTCTTTGCTGTTGCTGAAGTTCCCGGACTCAGCTTGTTCACACAATCCCTTAAAATGCTTTTGTACTTTTTTGCTGGTTTCAAAAAACAGGCAGACATTTACTTCAGAAGGAGAAGCTGAGAGCCTTTGTAGCAATGTCATTGCTATTCTGATGATGTCTATTCTACATCTCAATGGACTTAGCAGGCAGAAGGTCTTCTGGCAGGGTGAGCTTTGCCTCCGGTTCAGAGTGAGCAGCTCCTTGCATAAAGTCCAGTGAGAAAGGGAATACTGAGGAGAAAAAAGTAATATTTTTTTATTTTTAAATAGTTGGCCTATTTCTGACTGGTTTCCTGCCACGCTAATAAAGCCTACTGTTTGACACCAACTTTTCTGTAGATATGAACAGGGGCACATTGTATTTTTAACCCCTGATCACTCTTAACTGGAGCTGTTGCAATTATGAGGGTCATTTTATGGTTGTGAGGAAACTCACTGGTTCTAGCTGGTCCAAACCCAGAATTATAAAACAAAATGAAGGGGATCAGCTGGTTTAGTTTCCTATCAAGCAATCTGAAGCAGTGGCTTTGCACAGCTCTGATGTGTACGTGCTTCTGTATCCTGGAAATCTCCTTCCTCATGTGTGGGATCCATTTCACCTCATTATAGACACTGAAGATTGAATTGTTGAAGCTGAAATAGTCTGTGTGGGCTTTCTCTGTAGTCGTTAAAAAAAAAGGTGTTTCCAGAGGGGGATTTAACTCATCTGCTCTAGGACACTGTTTTACAGTCTCCTTAATACCTCAGTCTGAGCTGCTACAGAAAATAAATGATCCTATTCCCCTCCCTCACTTTGGCTCCCACTCCCTTGTAGCATGAGGAATTTAGACATGGAATTGAGCTGGCATAGAATTATCCCTGGTGCTTTTGGTGTTTGCACTTTATTTAGTTTGGTTTTTTTTAAGTATGGTTTCAGCCAGCTCAGTTTCTTGGACACTGAGGAGTCAGAGGAAATATAGCAATGAGAATAAGAAAAAGGCCAAGGTAGAGGGCTGTTGAAACAACCCTTTCCCCAGCACCTTGGGAGAAATAAAGTGATTGTGGAATTGCACCTTTAAAGAAGATGAATGTCTCGTTAGGGCTATGTCTCTCATGCACAGAATGATCTTAGAAGACCTCTGCTTATGAAGAGGCTAAAACCCAGCCTGAAAAGGCAGGTCATGTCTATGTATTGCTCTGAAGGAATAATAATAACTGCGGTGGATGTAAGTGCTGGAGCTGTATCTATCTGGCCGGTCATGGCACATTCACCACCTTCCCTTTGCTGCTTGTCCATCGTGGTTGCAGTTCAGCTCTCCTTCTTGCTTCTGGAAACAGAAGGCACAAGGTACTGCTGACATCATGGTCAAGTTATAGACGGTGGACAGACAGAGGCACTGTCCTTTTCACAAACCATTTGCATTAAAATTTAGAACCTCTGCTGTTGCACATTGATTTATTTCTACTGAAGTCAGCATTAGTGAAGATCAGAGTTGTTTCTTTGTGGAAAAAAGAATAGGTCCATTAAAACTGATGAGACTTTGCACTAGGTTAACAGGCTTTGGACTGGGCATCACATTATTTGTGAAGAATGTACAATTTGTGCGTTTCCCTGCACTGTACAGGCAAAAGAGCAGGAATGGACAAAACCCGAGCAAAGTTTAGAGCCCATACTCTCCCATCAGCTTTAGAAGGGAAGGGTGCAGATGACAGATGAAGGCAGATGTGATGAGGGATTTCTGTGCCAGTTGAAGTTCACTGGGAAAAGATTTGCTAGAAAGCATTCCCGGTAAAGAAATTTCTGTAGGGAACTGCAACAAATAAGGATTACAGTCAAGGGCTAATGACAGGAAAGCAGAAATGATAGGTTTTTTTCTGGAAGCATTTTCTGATCTATCTCCAACCAGAGTCTCTCAGAGTCAGCATATTAGAGCTTAGACTATATAGCAAAGAACTAATGAAACTAGCTTAAAATACAGACATCCTTGCTCACAGAAAGATAGTAGTTGCTGAAAGATATTTAAATAAGCTAATAGACTTGAAACACAAGATGACAAAATGAACAAAATGGTTTTGATGTCACCAGTATGTTGGCTCTTAATAATATATACGTGCTAATTTTATTGTTAAAGAGTATTGAGTATAAATAACAGCAGGACTGTATGGTTTTCTTTCTCCTGTACCTCCTGACTGCAGTATATGATCTGAAATATTATTTAAGAATGAGCACAACATCCTGTGACTACCATACATGCAGTGTAGGCACAGATCACGTCAGTTTGGACTCCTGACCTAGGCAGTCCTCTACTGCTGTCCCAATATGGCCTTGTTCCCTCTCCATACACATGGTCTTGTGTAATTATGGATCAACACTACAAGGACACCAGATAGGGCTCAGAAGAGATCCTAGATGAAGTGTGGACATAGCCAGTCTGCTCCAGATGGTACTACTGTGAGCAGTGTGGACATGAACCAGAAAACATCAGCTGGATCAGGAGCTGGGGTCCATTCTCTGACATGATTCAAAGGCCATAAAGGAAGTATCCACTTAGGTTATTAGATTTGGTGTAGGGAACTATAGCAAGAAAAAGGACTTCTCTAATAGACTCAGCACCTTTCTCCAGCATATCTAGTTATCTCACCATACCTTGCTGCATCCCTCATGTGTTGGGCAAGGCTTTTGATAACCTGGACATTTTGCCTAGAAAGGACCATGAGGTCCTTAGATATATATATAAATATTAAATATATATACACATATACAAAATAAGGGAATTATTTTGCCAGTGGGTCATGGCAACTTGAGTTGGTAAAGATTAGGGCTCCTAGTGACTCTTACACCTGTGCAAGAACCATTGCACACAGGGTTGAGTGCAGCAGTATACAGAAGATGCCTGGAAAAGGGCTGGGAGGGATGGAGTGACAACTGTTGTTTTTTAGGAATAATATCATTCTAACAGAAGGCAAGTCAACAATGAATGAAAAAATGAGAGTCAATAGTTCCACTTCAGATTCAGACACTGTTTTCAAGCAGACACTGGCTGCTAATTTCTGCATTTCTTCCCAAAAGAAGGAGAGAGAATGGGGCAGGGAAATGGGAAGGAATGAATAATGTGGCATTCTCTTTTTGCTAAGTGACCTTTTAAAACCAAGGGACTGAAATCCAAATACCAGGGGGGAGCCTGGGGGAGAAATTACAGAGAGCATCACTTCTCTCTGTGTTGGGTTACATGCTCCATTCCTCTGTTGAAAAGGCAGTGCGGGAGGCTGAGTTAAAGCATTAAGAATAGGGTTGCAGTAGTCATTCCTTTTTCATTTAAACAACCAGTGCAATCATTTCACACTTGGCAGATCATTACTAAAAACTTACTCATAAATTCTGAATCAGTTGGTTTAGGACATAAAATTACAGATTTAGACAGCTGCAGAGTACCAGAAAATGCGGAAATGAGTATTATTTGGTAGTATTACATTAAATATGACATGGTAAATAAAAGAGTTTACTTTGGTGTTCTCTCTATGTGAGCAACATACTGAAGCCAGTAACATTCAAAGCAGGATTATGCTCCTCTATATTCTGAAGTAATTGTTAAAGTCAATCAGTGCTCTAGGAACTGATTTGCAGATCACTGTATGATGGCATTGATCTGCCTGAAAGCTTATTTGCTCCTGACTTGTTGCATGTCCCTGTTAAAATTCCTAAAGCCTGAAACCACTACATGAGAAAATACAACCAAGGTGATGGGCAACTGGCCCAGGGTTGTGATGCCTGAGCAGGGGAGTTGGACAAGATGACCTCCAGAGGTCCCTTCCATCCTCAACTATTCAGTGATTCTGTGATTATAACAATGGAAGAATTAGGTGTCACTAGTGGTTTAACTGCCAACAACAGGTCAGAATACAAAGTCCATTCCTTTTATTTTCACAGTTACACACACTTGCACTGCAAACTTTGATAGTTACCCAACCTGAGAAAACATATTCTTGTATTCCTGGTGGTTGGTGTTTTAATTTTTCAATATAACATTAAGAAAGTAAATTTCCCAAAGAAGTTTGGCCTGGGAACCATGTCCTACATTTACCAGTCGACACAAATGCTGATACTATGAATAGATTAAAGGACAAGGAATGTAGGACTTGAAAAGACATTTTGGGCATTGAATTCATGCCGTGTAATCACAGCATATAGTTTATGGACCAAAAATGTCAGTATTATAACCAGATCTCCCATCATGGGTCACTAAACCTTTTCTAATCCTCTGCAATAAACTTTAGATCTCAGACTTTAAGGTACCTGACCAAGTGTATGGGGCATATCAGCACTTAGCCATGTCTTGGGATCATGCAAGAGAGTCTCAAAGAGCCTGGGGGTAATTAATTGAGTAAATATCCTAGGAAGAAAAAAAAGAAAATCCACATGGATGGTCCAGGTCAATGTAAGGTGAAGAAAATCCATTCTGCTCTCCAAACTGGCCAGCCATTCAACTGAGATTTGTGCTAAGAAACAGTAAATGGGTATGTGCTGGATCTTAGTTCTAGAAAACCACCAGATTCCTGGCTCATCTTCTGTCTCCAGCTATGGCTGATCTCCAATGAGCTGAAAGAGGCTAAAAACAGCAGAAAAAGCCAATTAAACCTCTCACATCCAAACACTAACATTGGTGGAAATTTGCTCTAGGATTCATAGCTAAATTGGCTGTTCAATCTCTATCTCTAACAATACATAGTACGTTAGTTGTCTTATACCAGCTTTTCCACTTGCAGAAAATCAGCAAGACACGTATAGAAATTCATGAGCCAGACTGTGGTCACAGCAATTTATAATGCTGCAGTGAGGCAACAATAAAGAGAAATGAAAGGGATACTCAACAGAGTAACAGTTGTGGGAAAAATGAGGGAAATAACAAGCTCCTTAGCAGAGAGGCCTGTTACCTTCATCTGAATTTTGAGTTTGAGTGGGGAAACTGTTCCTTGGTTCACTTCATTAAGAATCAGGAAATCATTCTATGCTAGTGACACAAACTGTGTTGTCTGTTGCACGCCAGCACAAGGGGAAATGATTGACGTAAGTCAATCCTCCCTTCAGTAATGCTTGACCTGAGCCTCATGAATGGCTTTAGCACGTGATACTACATCCAGACTGAAAATTTCCCTATAACACATGCCAACACGTCAAGAAATGCTAGGAGTGGCCCTGAAAGGTGGTGCTGCACCTTATAACAGGTAAGTACTAGAAAGACAATGTGTATTCCTGTGAAAACCGTGAAATGAGGAGGACAATATGGCCCAGAGAACCACTGATGCTCACAGTGTTGCTGGTAGGTCCAGATAGGCATTTAAGAGAAACATGTTTCTGGAGCAACTCCCAGATCTGGTAGATCTGGTAGACTACCTGATTAACTGATCACTTCCCGATTCACTTCTCTTTCTGTCTTCTCAAAAGAAGTGACTGTTGGCAGCACACCACAGCTGGCTGGCTCTGAAGGCTTTGAGCAGATTCCAGCGCAGTTTGACCTGCCCTGAGCAAAGAGCGACAGAAGGTGCAGTTAAGCATCAGAGTGACCTGGAGACCTGGTGACTAGTAATGAAAGGTTTTAATTGTCCACAGCTCCTGGCCTACTTTGAGCCTCCTGCCGAGTAGCAGAGGTCTGTAAGGACACAGTACTGAAAATCTTTGGCTATTAAAACATCTGCTGGCTTTAAAATGACTTAAGTAGGTTATAGTCACACTGTGAAGCTCTTTGTTTCAGTTTCCTTGTTTAGAGTATACCTGAGAATTGCATTTGGGGGAGAAGTGAGGGAAGGGAATTAGTTAAATAGGGATAAGATGTTCAAATCCTTTCCTTCACATGGCAGGCTCTGAAAAGATACTCCCCTTACCCCTGATAGCAGGGAGTCATGTCACATTTGTCACTTTTCTGAAAGTTTGATAACGAGAGATGCACTAGATTGTTGCAAAACCAGCCTCATAGTCCAAGAAGTGCTGTTTCCCACAGCTGCTGCAAAGACTGAAACTCTGATACCAGTAAGCAGAGTGCTGAGGCATGGACGCAAGACTACAGGCAGCTGTGCTCTGATAAATCGGCTCCTGCTGCGGCAGGTCAAAAACTATCACCTTCTGTTCACATAAGAAAGGTCAGATAATCAGCACTCAGTCAGAAGGAGAGAAAAAAATGAGCCTGGAATTCATAAGTGTTAAAGTAAATGTTCTAAATTATGTATGGCGACTCATTTATCTGTGTATTTCCATTCATAAGGTGGTCGAGGATGGTTTGGGAGGGAAAAAAAGAAAATGTCAGGTTTGGTCTAGTCTCCAGAAACTACTCTTTGACTTGGAAACAAAGTTATACTAAAGGAATAAATATCTTCATACTCCTAAACAGTCCAAATGTTCCTTAGGGCAAATTTAATAAGACAAAAGATATACCAATTATTTTTCTACAATACCGTAATCCTTGGACAAGCACTTCATTCTGATGCATAATCTCTACAATAAAGTTCTGAGGAATAACAAGTTTTGATTAATCCTGCCAAGAGACATGAATGACATATGTATATATGCCAAAGCGCATTTTTATTTTTGGACCTCAAGTCTAGTTCCCCATATTCTCAAGAAATTATATTGCATGGACCATTTCATAAGAAGCTAGAAAAAAGAGTAAAAGAGCTTTGAGAAGTTGATCATCTTGTCACTTGATCTTTCACCACTCTCATGTTATTCCTGACATACATTTTTCTGGACTATCTTTAAATATCTCCAGTGTAAGAAACTTCACATCTTATCCAGATAATGAATTCAAATACTTCACCTATCATTAGGCTATTTATCCTAATGCCCAGCTTGTATTTCTTGATATAATTTAATATTCATTCTCCGTCTCCTGTCAGAAGCACCAAGAATAGATTACCCTGTTAGTAGGAGAATTTGTTTGCTGTCTCTCTGTCCTGGTTTGAATGATAATGGAATTAATTCCATTCAGTGATTTCACTTTTCATCTCAGTTCTTCTAACTCACTGCACTGTCTGAAGTTAGCAGGATGTTTTCACAGGCAGTGTCTGCTTTTAGCAGTGATAACACCCCATGGTTAGAGTTACTACCAAGGATTGGTGTGCAGACCAAGGCCACTGCTGGATCTTGTGCACCACATTGGGGGTGCAGGAAAGTAAAAGGCTGCAACTGCAGGGAGGACAGGACAGGTGACCTTAAACTGACCAACGAGGGATTCTATCCCATATATGTCATATTCAGTACAAAGCTGATGGATCAGGAGGGCCAAGCCCCTGTTTGGTTCAATTTGGGTCCTCTTCTGGCTTATTCTCTCTTCTTCAATGGCTGGCATCTGAGGGGCACTCTGTCCGTTCTGCCTTCGATCCTGATCTGTGTGTTCCTGAATCCAGTACCAGAATCCAGCTCCTGAACACAGCTCCCGTCTGCTGCTGGGCGAAGTCTGGGACCCTCCTAGTGTCTGCTCCACAGCATCAGTGGTGATGGTGACCTAATTACCATCAGGGTGCTTTCGATACTGGTTTTGTACATACTTGTATATATTCCATTTTTATTATTATTCTCATTAACGTTGTTCTACCTTCCTTTTCTAATCGCTCAGTCTCTCCCCCTTATTCCCTTTCTCTTCCCCTTTGGGGAGGGAGGGGGGTTAACAGAGAGCCTCTGTTATAGGTCTGGCAGGCTACCCTGACCCTAAACTGTGACACTCACATTCTTTCTCTCCTCTCCTCATCCCTATGAACAGCTCCCTGTCAACCCCTCTCACAGGGGACATGATCTGTAAACCTTTGTGGGTTCTTCTAGTTCCACGTGTCTACATTTAGTCTTCATCTTTCAAGTGTGCCACTCAAAACTAGAGAATCAAGACACTTCCAGCAGTTAAGGAGAAGCAAAGGATTTGTGTCTCATTTCATACGGTCCATTATGGTGTTTGGCATTTTTAGCAACACCGGGATGTTTAACTGGTGTTTGGTTGGATGTGCTAAAATCTGACCCAGATACTGTGCTGAGGAGCAATGATTTAAGCAGTTGAATTCCATCCTCTATATGCCTAACTTGATTTTTGCTGAGGGTTATTTGGTGCTTGTCCACACTGATTTTCTCATACTCGTCCATGTCACGAAGCAGTTTTTCCTCTCTTGTAATAGCTACAAAATGGGACAGGTATTCACCTGATGAAAACACTGATGACTGCAGGACCCACTACAAACCCTGTAGAAAGCTGCTCAATACATCACTTTAACAGCAAAAATTTGACAACTTCTTCTGTGTCTGATTATTCAACTAGTTTTGCATCAATTCAATGATCATTTCTTGCTGAGTCTGCTTCCATTGCTTGTTTTTGAGGATTTTGTATGAGGTATTGTCAAAAATCTTAAGTAAAAAAGACAACTATTGTTATTTCCATTCTTCACAAGCCTGTTATCCTGTCATAAAAGGAGATTATATTTGCTTTACATGTTTTCTTCTTAATAAATCTATACTGACTGACACCTATTTCTTTATTATTTGCCAGGAAGATTATTTGATTTACTGTTTACAAATTGCACAACTATTTAAGGAGGAGAATGTTCATTTTTTTCACTGTCTTCTGAGAACTGAAGTTACTCCAGCTTCCTTCCCTTTCCTTTCCCCTTTCCTTGCTTGCTTTGCTTCACTCTCACCCTTATCCATCAAGCTCTGCGTTAAAAGCAGCAGGGTTTTTCTCCCTGCTTGACTGAATGCTGTTTCTGCACCTCACTGCTCTGGCTGGTAGAAGCTTTTCCTTCTAATTTTCAGACTGGATTTATTTCTGGGCAGTTTAAATGTACTTTCTTTTTTTGCTAGGTTTGTCCTTTAAGTTAAGTAGTCCTTCCCCCCTGCCCCGATGTTTATCCCCAATGACATATTTGCAATTTCATTCCTTTCAGACTTCATTTTGCTAGACTAAACAGAAGAAGGGCTCATGTGGTTTTTTGTTGTTGTTGTTGTGGTTTTGTTTTGTTTTAATCTTGCATGAAATAGAATATCCTATCAATCCCTACAACATATTTTCTGCACCTTTGCCTGTTGGATTTCCTCTTTGACATGCACGACCTGAATCATCCCAAGCACACCAGTCGAGGGCTCTGTGGTCACCGATGGTGGCATAACTGTAGGTCACATTTGTCTCTTCCATGATTGCATCGGCTGGTGTCTTAGTCCAGGAGTGATTCACACCTTTCTAACTCACACTGTAGCACAGAAATCCCCATTTTTCATCCCTAAATGCATGAGATCATTTTGTGCTACAGAGCATAATCCTTTTTTTATTATTTTGATAGGCTTCAAAGGCATGTGGTTATTCCTGTGTGATTTTTCCAGTTCTCTTTGTATTCATGCTGCTCTCCAGCTTTGTATCACCAGCATACTCCATGACTTCACTCTGACTTTCTGTGCAATACTTATTCAGAGAAATATTTTACTGAGATCACTTTCCAGAGAAGTTTTGCAAGAATCATCTCTGTTCCCTTTCCACACTACAAGTTCCTTTTGCTCCTTCCCCACTTTGCTGCACCAGTACCTTTCATTTGTGTCTGCCTTGTCTGGAAACTTCTATTGTGATATCCAACATGAAATGCAGAAAGAAGAGGGGACATTTGCTTAATTTCTTGCGTCTGCAACATCAACTCTCAAATGAAACAAAGCCATCAGGTACCCTTGGTAAGACCAGGACTGAACCAGTCCCCTTTCTGCTGTGTTAATGCAATCCTAGGCACAAAGTTGTGTCCCGCAGCAGCTTCCTATTTAGGACTAACATCCTACAGAAAGCTGTAAAATTCCCTACTATCTCTCCTAAGCAGAGAACCAATTGTTTTTATTTAATTAAAATAAGATGTCATGCTTTGGCCTTCACTCCCACACACATTTAGCCCAAGCTCTACAGCAGCATTTCTCGAAGCTTGAGTTTGTTTTGGTTTGGTTTGGTTTTTTGGTGCCTCTTTTTTTGTTTGGTTTTGGGTTTTTGTTTGGTTTTTGTTTGTTTGTTTGTTTTAGTTTGCTTTTTCTTTCTCAGGTCTTTCCATTCGTCTGGTTTCACAGTAGCATCTTATCAAGCTAACATGTGCGACTCACCAAGTTCAGGTTTCTTTGCAACAGCCCTATGCCTTGAGGAAATGTATTATCCTGCACTTTTTTTTTACAGGCAGGGAACAGAAGCACAGAAGCAAAGAGTCAAATCTGCTAACGCAGATTTATTCTAGCACAATCCAGAGAAGCAGACAGCTGTATAAACCTGCACTTGCACAGTGATTAACCAAGCTATTTGATTTGTACTTATTGGTTTATTACAGTCTTCTTTTAGTTTTGCTATATTTACTAAATCTGCCATGGAGCAGCTTAGGGTCAGGGTGCTAAATCAGCGTAATGATATTCCAATACCAGGCACTGTGCTGTTGTAGAGAAACAGACATATTTTTAGACATCTAGCCTACTAAAATGAAATCTATGAGTCAGCAGCAGCACGGGCTGTATGCACAGAGTGGTGGGTGACACAGCTCCCCTGCAGCTTGCTCCCTAAGTACTAAAACTCTCTGCCTGACTCGGTGAAGTGTGAGCATGGATTATCTGAGGGCACACTTTCAAGTGCCATTACTTTTCAAGGGAATTAGGCTGTCTGAAGTGTGATTTATATCTAAGAAAATATGATAATTGACTGAGAGCTGGGTGCTTTGACCCATCTGACTTTGATGTTCATGTGCTTTCCCTGGTGCCTGGTTGCACTGCCCAACGACAGAATTTTTCACTTTTCATCCTTGCTTTGAGCTGACTGAAGTCTGCCTTTTCTCTCAAACTGGACAGCTGCTGCTTGCTCCCTGACTGTTGCAGAAAAAGGCTAAGCAGGTTTTCAGCTTCAGGGCTTTGCTGGAGGGAGGACTGCTGAAATGGCAGACAGAAAGATGCAAAATGCAGGTTCAAATAAAAAAATTTAAAAATCCCGTTGCCTTGCCAGTGGATGGCCCTGAAAGGGTCTTTTCCAAATGGCACCCCTTGTTTGCCTGGGAGGGTTGTGCAAGGTGATTCCTGCAGTCAGAAACAATCCTCTAGGAGATTTCTTGACTCACTGAACAAGCTGATTTACAGCCAGTGGAAGCTGCAATGTGAAGCTCTCCGTATGGATATTCTTCTGTCACTGTCTGATGAGGGTTAAAGCCACTAGGCCATAAATAACATCAATATGCTCCAAATTAAATCAGGCAGCGGCAAAGGGTCGGGCACCTCTTTACAGGATAGATGCTGGAGAATGGTAAAGTTGGCTGATTTGTGTCGATTCATTTAGTCCCTCTTGATACCTAATAATATTTATGAGCCACTCTGCGCTGGTAGAAGGTGAGACAGTTCCTATACCTCACAAAACATTTAAATTGATGCAGCATGAAGCTCAATAACACTGCCTTGATGCCTCACCTTGCAACAGGGCATGAAGATAAGCAACCCATGGTGCTTGGAAGGGGATGGGCAGGCGCTGGGGTTACACGGGGCTTGTCTCTCTAATTAGACACAGCCACTTCTCCACCCTTTAGCTGTAATCCATCAAAAAATGCTTGAGAAAAAAATAATTCCTTTGTAACAGCGTTGATTTTATGACTTATGGCACAAGGAAGCCCTGGCTTTCAGTTCTTGAATAGATCTGGGGCTGATTTTGGTGCAGAGGGGGAGGGGAACTGTTTCAGTAAGAAATGCATTGCTAAAAGGCAATGCTCAGAAATTATTGCTCTGTGCCCTTGTAGTGACCTTTTCTTTTCATTATTCTCCTGTGCTCTAGAAGCAAAGAGATTTTCTGTGCTTGTTTATTTGCTCTCTCCTCTTTTCATCTCTCTTTTTCCTGGGTATTAAGGCCAATGTGAAGCCCACAGCACTGTGAAGCCAACTGAGTCTCAGAAGGGACAAGGCTCAGAGAATAAAACTAAGGATTGTAAAGCCAAATCACATCCCAGAGCAGCCAGGTTCTGACTGTCAGAGTCTATTTTCAATCAGCTGCAACAAAAATGGTTTGGGATTATGACAAACCTTTGGCCACAACTCGTGGGGAATTGGATCCCTCCTGGTGCCACAGGTGTTGGCTGTCTTACCCATATCATTATCTAGCTGGAAAACATGCAGGGATGCTAATTTAAATGTCAGCTCTGCTTAGTATTTTATAATCAAAAGGACATTGTGCATCTAGTTTGTGACCTGCACAATTTATCTCAGGGGATGCCTCTTCTGGTGACCCAAAGTTGGTGGCAGCTCAGCACAGACTGAACACAAAAGTGGAATTTTATTAGACTGCTGTTTAAGGATGAATCCAGCTGAAAACCATCTCCAGAGCTGCCTGGACCCCCTTCTGACTGCTTAAAACAAGTGTCACTAAATCAGACAAATGCCAGTGCTGGGACACAGCAGGCACTAATTTAACCCATATGCTCTGGGAGTGCTCCTACATCTGTTTGTTCTGAGCACAACTAAAGAGTGGAATTAAATTTTTGTCTCCCCCCTATCAAGTAAAATTGTATCACAAGCTAGCCATGCAGTTTTAAGCCCACTGGAAGGTAAATAAAGAAGACAATTTTTGGCTCAGGAGATCACCAGTAGTAGCTCACTAATTGGTGTTAGTGTAGTGGAAATTGAAAAACTGCTGAGCAGCTCAGGGCCGGTGTATTTGGCTTCCATGGCAAGGTTTTGTTAGTGGAGGGGGTGAAGGTACAGGTGTGGCTTCACTGAGAAGCTACTAGAAGCTTCCCCTAAGTCTGATAGAGTCAATGCCAGCTGGCTCCAAGACAGACCTGCTGCTGGCCAAGGCCAAGCCCACCAGTGACGGTGGTCACACCTCTGCGATAACACATTTAAGAAGGGGAAAAAGTCGCTGTGCTGGAGAAAGGAGTGAAGATATGTGAGAGAAATAACTCTGCAGACACCAAGGTCAGTGAAGAAGGAGTGTGGGAGGGTGTTCCAGAAGCTGGAACAGAGATGACTCTGCAGCCTGTGGTGAATACCATGGTGAGGCAGGCTGTCTCCTTGCAGCCCATGGAGGTTAATGGTGGAGCAGATAGCCACCTGCAGGCCATGGTGGACCTCACACTGGCTACCTGAAGGTGGCTGTGACTCTATGGGAAGCCCATGCTGGAGCAGGCTCCTGGCATGACCTGTGGACTCATGAAGAGAGGAGCCCACACTGGTGCAGGTTTTCTGGCAGGACATGAGACTGTGTGGGAGTCGCATGAATGGAGCAGTCTGTTCCTGAAGGTCAGGACCTCTTGGAAGAAACCCACCCTAGAGCAGTTAGTGAAGAACTGTAGCACATGGGAAGGACTCCCATGGAGAAGATAGTGGAAAATGTCTCCTGTGAGAGAGACCCCACACTGGATCAGGGAAAGAGTGTGAGGAGAAAGGAGCAATAGAGACAATGTGTGAGGGACTGATCACAGTCCCCATTTCCTGTCCCCTCTGCCACTGCAGAGGGGGAGGTAAAGAAAATCAGGAGTAAAGTTGAGCCCAGGAAGAAGGGAGGGGTTGGGGGAAGGTGTTTTAAGATTTAATTTTATTTCTCATTATCCTACTCTGATTTTGATTTGCCACATTTGACAGTGATGATAATTGGTGAGTGACATCTGCCTGTCCTTATCGTGACCCATGAGCCTTTCATTATATTTTCTCTCCCTGTCCACTTGAGGATGAGAAGTGATAAAGTGGCTTTGATGGGCATGTGGTATCCATCCAGGGTCAACCGTCTACAGCTGGAAATCAGAGAGCAACCTGTCTGAGTTGGAAACAAATGCAGCATGAAGGAATTATCCTGAGACAGACAAGATGTTCATTATATGAAGCAAAATCTTCTGGTTTCTGTAAGAATTTGCCTCTCAATGTTCCTTTCTTGTCATAGTTCAGGCTATCCTAGTGCGTGCCATTAGAAGTTACTACCTCTCCAGTGAAACTGTACACTCTTGTGACCTTCACAGAGCCTGGCCACAACATTATACTTGCTTTCGTGGAATATTTATGCTTCAGGAGCCTGTCTTTTCTCCAGCCCATTCATCAAATGTCTTTACTCTTTACCATCTTGTTCCTTCACTATTTCATTGTAATTACAGTCCTTTTGTTCTCTTAAGAACTTGTCTTCTTTAATAGCTCAACAACTAAAAAAGGAATAAGACAAAGTAAGACCAAAACCTAGTTCCCATTCTTCTAAAGCTAGTATGTAAAAAAGAAATCAATGTAATATCAATACCTGATAGGAATATATAGCTCACCTAAGTATAAATACTGTTAAGTATAGCCAAAGTTAGGTTTCCAAATCCTCAGTGTTTAGTCTTTGTATTACCTATTTTATTATTACTATCATTATGTGCCATAACGTATTTAAGGCTTAGTTACAGAAAATAAACATGGAATATCCACCTCAACTGAGGTTTCACAATTTTATGAAGAAATTGGTATGAAAATAATTTCAAAATACTTTGTAAGAATAAATTTCTGTTTCTTTTTGAGTTTATGAAAATGACCTTAATGGCATATTTTCTTCTGGTCATTTCAGGCTGTGTCACTTCAGTAATTCAAAAGGGGCATATAAACAGTAAAGTGGTAGTTTGACCTTATATTTTATCATGTTATACTAAAATAGTAGCATTTTTATGTTGTTATTGTTTTGGGGTTTTTTTCATGTTTCTTGCTATTGTAAGGGGACATCCATATAAACTAATCCTTATTAAGGCAGGGAAGATTGTAATGAACATTTAATTGGGCTTTCTGAAAACCAGTGGATATGGATTTTAATTATTAATTCTACTTCTCACCTAATGACTTCAAGCTGAACATATCTTTTCAGAGAGATATTTAGTCTTGATTTAGCAACTCCCAAATGAAAAAGAATTTACCATGAGCCTCAGCGATTTGTTACATTGGTTAATTATCATGCCTTAAATATGTACATCTTATTTTCAGTTTGCATGAGGTTTACTCATATATTAATTGTATATTTGATTGTAATTTGCCTTATCTTAGCTAGTTAAATGCATTGCATTTATATTTTTTTTTTTATTCCCTGATTGGATGACATCTTTAAATAACCAACTTATCATGAATTATGAAGTTTTACAATCAATTATACAAATGCAAATTTAAAGAATTAAGCTTCAGTTGAACCATAGTTTGTTCTGCAGTAGCCATCCGGTTTTTTAATATATGCAGGAAGGAAATGTTGAAGAAACCCTACCACAACACGGCTTTATCCAAGCAGACCTATTTCTTACTGGGTTTTTGTTTTTGTTTTTTTTTTTCTGTTGATTTAATCAATGAACACAGAAATGCTACACAGAATTGTAGGGACCAGAACCTGTGAGGACTGAGTTATGTTCACCTGATTAAGACTGGTGGAGTCTACTGCTGGTGCACATCCCTTAAGTGTTTTCTCATACTGCTGCTTAAAAGTATCATATTGTGAGATGACTGTATTTTGTGATGCTCTTAAATCTTTTGGGAAAGATTCAGTGGATTTTGGTGCATTACATCATGCCAAGTGGTACAGTGTAGGACCAAAGGCATCTATGGTGGATGTTCTGCCAGTGCAATGGCTTTATCTCTTATTACTTTTCTGTGTTGTCTGCAGAGGTTTTCAGCTCTTCCATGATATCTGTATATTGTTTTTGGTAGTTAAAAATTAGTTCTGTGAGTCCATGCAGAAGTATGTGTAATCAAAGTAGTCCAGCTACAGTACTGATTATTGTCCTGGCTTGCATTATTTGAATATATTGTGATGTTTTATTTTATTTTATTTTATTTTATTTTATTTTATTATATTTTC